>JADLZK010007862.1:0-93252 GCA_015847255.1 Hyparrhenia diplandra
TATTTCATGTTAATTGACTAGTAATTTTATGCGCGAGGTGTCAACAGGGGTGAACTTTGTTTGAGTATGTGATAATGGGTTCTCAATGAATTGAGCATAATCATCATCTAATCATATGCATCCATGCACATGAATTGATAAGATGTCATTTGTTTGCTTAAATGCATTGAATTTGCTTATCATGCTTTGCCTAGATCATTTCATGTTTGAAATGTTTGCATATTAGTTGTTTAATGTTATTTTATTCTTAGTGATGCTTAGAGAAGGTGTTAGAGCATATTTGATGTTGGTCATGTATGTCATTTAATTTTATAATGGTAGTTTGACTCGTTTGACCTAGAAAATCAATTTATATTATTCATTCAAAAGTCCTAGCTAGAGCTTTGCATGTTTGTGGACCCTTCACGAGTTTGTGTAGCTAATTTTAGTGTAGATCAAAGATGTCATGGGCGGTTCGGCTGATGATGTGAGTGGATCATGTTTGAAAAAGTCAAGAAATAGTTTGAATCGGTTTGAGTGCAGATCAGGGTTTCGATGACTGTCGGCGTGGTTTTAGCTTTCGATCGCTCATTAGTTTCAAATCAGACCAATTAGGAAAAAGTTTATATACATGAACGCATAAATTTAAGAGGAACATTCCTTCAATTAGAGTTTTGCTAATTAAACAAGTATCTCAAGGCACGACACAAAATAGCTCGATTAGGGTTTGGATTGACCTTTAGAGACACTTTGTTGGAGGCGTTCTTTGAAAATCGGCCGGCCACCTTTGCTTGTCTACATCATGCTTGTGGCAAGCGTGTCGCGTTCCTACTGGCTCATTGTGCCTTGGAGTGCCTTCTTGTGGGAGAACCGTCCAGTGCCTCCCTCCATCCTCTGCTCCCCCTTTGTTGCTTTTCTTGCGCCAATCACTAGAAACGAGGTTTAGAACCCGTCTCTAATAACGGCGCCAATCTTGCCGTTGACATTCTAAGTGAAACAGGTAATGGGTGATAACACTAGGTACATCAACGAGGAGATAGATCTTGCCAAATAAGATATTCATCATAAGCGCACGGATCTATCATTGTAACTTTCACCGGGAAGTGATCGAGGTATCGTTATTATATTTTTCCCAAAGGAAGGCATGGTGCAAAAGTCTCTAATTCGAACATATCCAAGATGACACAGATATATAATAGACCAATGCTCATAATAAGGGTAGAATAAAGGTAGGTAGTAGGATAACTGACACACACACTCGGGCAATCTCAAGGATAAATATAAAAAGAATGAATAAAAGATAAATCTAATATGGAGGCAGACATATCTAGATAGTCATGTCAAGATAAGCGGATACACATATTTTATGGTTAGAGATTCTAAGTCAAGATAGCCAAGATTATAAAATTACTTAGACGGCCACGCCCAAAACGATGTAGGCAATTGTAACTGCATACACCGACGTGGGGGGATTTCAAGGGACAGGACAAGGCTTGTCACGACCAAGCCGCCTACCCCTCAACTAGTGGGATGCGCCACAAAAAGATAGTAACCCCTAGCCCGGACACACGTCTACACTAGTGATTATCACTCTAAGCGTGTTAACAAGGCTTGCAGTCGAGGTCCTTCTACTAGAGCGCCGCCCCAGAGAGCGACTATCGATCCGCAGCCCAACGTAAGCCAAGGCTAACTCTAGGTAAGACTCTTCACTTAGCAATATAGCTCTTTGAGATTACAAACATGTATGTATGATAGACTAAGCATGAAGTTCTATAAAGACAAGATCATGATATAGAAACTATATACTAGTTCATCAATCAAGATTATGTCATAGGACTTTCTCTAATTCAAGAACATGACTATATTGATAAGTAGAGAACAAGAACAAGATGAAGAACTCTAAATTGATCATGCCGAATAGCTCCAAAAATGTCTTGCTCTCCTTTATTAATCCTTGCAAAACTCCTCCTAAGTACAAACTAAGAAGAAGAAGAAGAAGAAGAAAAAAGAAGAAGAAAGAAAAGAAGAAGAAGAAGAAGAAGAAGAAAGAAAGAAGAAGAAGAAGAAAGAAGAAAGAAGAAGAAGAAGAAAGAAAGAAGAAAGAAGAAGAAAGAAGAAAGAAAGAAGAGAGGAGGGCTACATTATTGTGGTGTGTGTTACAAGGGAGGGAGTGCCCATCTATTTATGGACCTGCCATGGGATCTATCTTGGCTAAGCCATTTAGTGCCTAATCCCTTTTGCGTCTTAAGGCAAGCAAACACCGCCTCCCGAGACTTTCGGGTCGAGATGGGCGATTTGGCCTCAGCGAGGGTCTGCGCGCGCACCCTAAGGTGTCTGCGAATATATTCTCCGTTTGGGCTCAAACTTTGCATGAGCACGTGGGCCTCGGAGTTAGCCGTTTCGAGTATTTGTTCGCTGAAATCCGATTTAGTATGAAAATTATGCCCAAACATTGAACCCCTTGTCACTGGCGGTCAGTTTATCATTTCATATTTGGATTCGGGCCTCGACCTCTTGGGCTTGTGTTTGGATATTGATATTTTATGGGCTTTTCTCCACTCTTCTCCTTGCTTTGCTTATGTCCATTTAGGGCCTTGTTATCTTTTATATGTTTCCAACATTGCCCTTCCATGAAGGCGTTAGCTCAAACCCGATTCTGCGTGTTTGTCCATTTCTCCCTTGGGCTTGATGTTCATCGAATGCGCTCGAGGGAGGCGTCTTTGGTATATTTTCCACTTGGTTTTTATATAAATCTGCAAAACATTATTTTGGCACTACAAATTGGAATTATGTCAATAATAAACGTATATGTGTGTAGTAAGGTATAGTTTCACCCCTTTATTGGTAGAATGTTGGCCCGTTAAAAAATATGTCGTTGGTGATAGTCAACAAACTCCCCCAAAGCTTACCCGCTGCGCTTCACCGAGCAAGATAAGTAACCTGGTTATTGATCGGAGTTGCTACTATGCCGATTATGTTTTTCACAAGTGCAGGGGTTATAATAAGATTTTCTACTAGAGTTTGAATAAAATGGCACATCTTTTCTCACCCTTTATTATCTTTCATCGTAGCGGGGCTTTTTTAGCTTTCTCAAAGTCAGGCGGTTGCAGAGATAAACAGGTTATAATGAGAAATACTTTCATTCATCCGATCAACTTTCTCATTCGGGATTATTTATTTAAGTTCTATTTTATTTATTTATTTTTTTTTTCAGAAAAGTATGGGCTTTATTGCTATATATATTTTTTTGGAGAGGTGGGCTCTGCTAAGCCCTGAACTTTGTCTTTATTTCCTCTCTTTCTTTTTTTCTCTTTTTTTTTTTGGAGATGTGGGCTCTACTCGCCCTTGGACACATGTCCATTTTTAAACTTTTCTCTCTTTTTTTTCTTTTTTTTAGCATGGCCCATATCATTTCTCTATTCTTTCAAATTAGATTCCCGGATGTCAAGTTTCTCTTTTGAGGTTAAATCATAAGCGAGATCCATTTAATGCCATATCATACTTGGCAACAACTTAGAATAGATAGAGCCTATACAGCCCACATGAATCGAGGTTTTTTAGGATGAGTTTTAGACTTAGCCACCTAAACCCAAACTTTAAGAGAAGTCGAGATTATAAACTAGGCCTGAGCAAAACATAAAAGCAGAGCAACCATTTCATCATTTCAACGAGGGTAGAACTAAACATTTCTACAACACATATATGGAATGAAAAAGTCTCCTCTCTCTCTTTCTTCTTCCCTTCTTTTTTTTATTCTCATACCTCATCATTCATATAAGATAAGAAAACTGAATGGAATGAGATCTGCAGTTACCTTTGTGGGAGTCCTCCCCCAAGCTAGCTTTTTGACTTACCTTCGGTTTGTGAATGTTGCTAACTTGTGAGCGCTATAAATGGATCTTTTGATTAACATCGTCTTTTTGAGCATGCGGGGAGACTCCCCCAAGCTTGTCTTGTGATGATTTTGGAAAGGCGGGACAACCTCTCTTAGGGACAGCCCCCGATCTCCATTGTCATCTCTTGGACTTACCCTCATGATGTTGATAAATTCGAGGGTTGGTCCATATGGTCGACCAAATTCTACACTGGACTCTGATTCAATAATCAAACTTCGACTCCATGTCTAATCGATTAAATTGAACTTTTTGACCTAAGCACCATGCTCCAATTCAAAAAAGTTTATGGAAGTATGATCACCATATGATGATCACCACTCCCAAACCATAACATGCTAGTATAGAAAATGGAAGCATGAATTGAAAACAAGATTCATCCAATGGAGAGGAAAGGCATTGCAAGGTGAGCAAAATGATTATAGTTTTTATATATATATATATACTAAAAAATTTATTTAGAAAAATATGTTTTTTAGAAAAATATTTTTTCTTAGTTTTTCATAGAAGAATTTATTTTATTTATAAAGATTTTTTATTTTAGAATTTTTTTGAAAATATTTACTTATAGATTTTTGTGTAGTAAATTTTTTTTGTTCTTGATAATAAAATATTTTATAAAACACTTTTTTGAAGGTAATGGGCAGGAGGATACGAGTGTAGGTTTCACATTACCATGTTTTCGGTCCCCAAGCTAGCTCAAAGCCCCATTGGATGGGGGGTTTTACCCGGGTGCTTTGGCTTTTGCATAGTTAGTATATGGTAGATTCACGAGTGGATTTACCATCCTTAAATGATACCAAATTTCGAAACATATGCGGGAAGGAGCAAAAGAGCGACTTGTTTTTTTTTCGAGTTTTTATTTTAGGATTTTTATTATCAAGGAGAACACATAAAAGTTTCACCAAACTTTTCATACTCAAACAAAGGCTAAAATAAAAGATGCAATATAAGTCTAGCGTTGTTTTATCTCCATCAAGAATAATTCTCTCTTGTTTATGATGTCGGCCCTAGGTTCATTAGTCACCAAATTCAACACCATGTCAGGTACGATTAAAGGACCATTTAGCTTAAGCACCAAAATAGCTTGATTTAAAAGACCTATGGATATATTGCATGGCGACATGCAAACACATCAAACCGAGATCATATTTCATAAACAAAAAAAACATGAAATTTTTTATGGAGATAAGTATGAGTAAAAAAATTGGTGAATTATTACCTTTGTATACTGAGTGTGTGTGTACCATCTGCGCATGGAGGAAAGATCGTTTGAACTCTTGCGGTGATAGCTTGATAATCCATCTCGGGCGGGCCACAAGGCTAGGTGATATACACATGTGAGTGTATATGGACCATGGGCCTTAGTGGTCAAAAGGTGTAAGGAGGATGTTCCTCCTTTCCTTTACCTTCTTTTTTTCTTTTCTTTACTTTTTTTCTTTTTTCTTTTATTGGACCTTTATTGGCCTGAGTGTACTTGGACAGAATAGCTTGAGGGATAGAGTTCATAATTCTTTGTGTCGGTGGCATGATGATCTTGGTTTTGGTTATGACTACGGCGGGCGGGGAGGGGAACATTATGCGAACTTTGCGGTGCAACAAAGGTCTTGAAAGAAAGATCGCTTCTTGCCTTACATGGAAGCAATGCAGGGAGGTGGAATCACGTGTCTTCATTGTTTTTACTTTTGACCATGTAGGCTAACCTACTCCCTCTCTCCTCTTATTATATATATTTTTTTTTTTCTTTATATATATATCTCTCTTTTTCAACTCTCTTTTTTTTTTTTCTTTTTTTATTTTTATAGCAAAAAAGGCTAATCTCTTATTCATCTCTCTTTTTTTTTTTCATCATATTTCTTTTTTTTCTCTTTTTTTTTTTTCTTCTTTTTTTTTTTACTTTCGAGCTCTTTTTTTTTTTTCCCCTTGGTGCACTTGGAACTTGATATTCTCCATCTTCCTCACACACTTGGACTTTCATTAAAAAAGTCAAATGTGCAAAGTCGGGAGTCTCCTTTTTGAGGTGTGTTCCTCCACCCAAAAGCATCAAAGTTTTTCTTGATCTTAGCCCCCATGTTTTCAAGCGTCGCGTGCCCTTTGTTCTTCTTAGTCTCCAGGAAATGGGCAACAAGTAATACCGAAGGTTGCATACTAACTTGATAACATGTAATTTATTTATAAGATTTTTATTTATAAGATTTATGCGTGGTCCTAATACCACGTCACGATAATATGCGGCTAATGTGTGCTTTCAATGGCCTAGCTCTAGAGACAATGACACGGGGATTATCTTTGGATTAATCGGGCACCCATGTCCGGTGTGATCACTATCAGAGCTCAAATGCTCTCATGAGGGCGAGAGAGGAGGAGAGCTCCCAAGTCTCTATGATTGAGGCGGAGTGCCAATATCAAAAAGTGGGGAATGGTGGATTGCGAGTCGGGAGGTTTCGATTGCTTCCCCTTGTCCAAGGCCCGCCTCCCCTTTTATAGTTGCAAGGGGGGGCAGGGACATCGCTCCCTCCCTCAGGGCGAGGGACTTTAGAAAACGTGTGTGTGCGTGTAGGGTATGGGATGAGGAGAGCTCTCGGATGAGCTCGGGCGTCAGGAGTTGTCTTCGAGCTCCCTCGAGACTTAGGATGCTGAAATTGGTCAAATGCGTCGTGCGGGAAACAGGGTTGGGGCGGTGGTCCGGGCATGCGCCTTGTCTCCAATACGCGGTTGGAATCCGTCTCCTCGGTATGGAAGCCCATGCCGAACATGAGAGTGCGGTACACAGTGTGTACCCACCCGGTATTTATGCAATTTGTTAGATTAAAGGCGGCGAGGGGTGTGATGAGATGACCTTGACCTCTCCCTGTCTACGTAATGCCGCATAGCTCACGGTGATCGTCGAGGAAGTGGTTGGACATGTCGAAGGATTGTTAGCCAACTCCCGTACCCACAGATCGGACGAAAACTCTCTGGGTTGTCGCGTCGAGATTGTTGTTGCGGGGCTTCCGAGGCGATTTAGAAGGTCTCGGGAAGCTTCGTTTGTCATGAGGACAATGGGGAGCTCGGACTCTTTTCGGTAAACTTCGTCATGAGAGCTTCCGGAGGCCCTTCCGGATAAACTCGCCGTGCCGAGGAGTGCGAGTTCCGGCCAGCGGCCGCGTGGACGTGGGCGTTGCGTTTTTGAGCTCGCATTATGTGAAGCTTGGCTTCGTTCCAGCGAGGATGTATTTACCCGTTTGTTGAGTCGTTGTGGACGTCTTTTTACGGCGCGGTGCCCGACGCCTCGGCTATGCTCGTTTGCTTGCGAGGGGTTTGTTTGATTTGGCTGTGGATGTTGGCGTCGGATATCGGACCTCCCCAGTAGCGGCGGCCCCGGGGGAAGTGAAGCTCTCCTTGGGCGCTTTCTTAACGAACAGACCTCGTGATCGGTATGAGAGCCTGTGGGCGCCGTCCCTACGCATGGCGGTTCCTCGAGAAATGAAGTGTCCGGGGTCGCCCCATCACGCCGGGGTTAATCACGGTGCTTTCGTTCTTCTATCTAAAAATAGAATTTTGCTCCCAGCGGTTTGGTGCGATACACTGGCGGGTCTCGTCTTGGCGTCGCCATTGGCGGCGGTTTCTAAGTAGGCCTTGCGGCGTCGTGGCGGAGATGTGGGGAGTCCGTCGGCGTCGTCACGCGATGCGCTGGCGAACCGATTGCCTCCCTTGCTATAAATCCGAGGCTGCGTGCGCGAGGTATGCGATCCGTCCTCTTCCCCGAGACTCCTTCTTTTCCCCTTCATTGCTGCGCCTTTGTCTACCGGAAATGGAGGCGAAAGGGTCTTCGGATGTTGGAGGCCCGGGGAAGGGCGTCGTCATCGGCGGAAGCGAAGCTGCGTCCTCCGCGCCGCCGCTGCGCCGCCAGCGATCCGGCCGCCGCGGTGCCATGCTCCCGGCTCAGCGCCGCCTCCTCTCCGCTCTCGGGAGCGAAAGTTGCCGAAGCTCCGCCTCGGCCTCGGCGCTGCCGAGAGCAGACAGGGCCGTGCGGCGCTCATTGAGCGCACAGAGCGGGAGCTCGCGTCGCGGCGTATTCAATGCGAAAATACCGTCGGTTTTGCGGCGGCGAGTGCTCGTCTTCTTTGAGTTCATCCGCTCGGGTTGGTGTTACGTCTGCGCGACTTCTTGATGCTTTCTTAGCGCTTCGCTGAGAAGGCGGATCACTGCGAGGCGGCTCGGAGGTCACTTGCGCGTGGTGTCAAAGCGCGGAGGCGTGGTAACCTTGGCGATGGCGCCCGTTAGCGACAGCGCGCGGCGGCGAGTCGAGGATTCTCGGAGCGAGGACTCCACAGGAGACCTTCGCCCGATGATGTCGAGACTGAGGCGTGGCGGAGGAGGTATTGGTGGCGAGCGTTGATCGGCGCGCGCCTCGCGTGAAGGAGTAGGTGGCGGGTCCCGTGGCGAGCGCTGGCGGCTGGCCGTCGCCCCAGCGTCATGCGTCACCGAGGCGCTGGGCAAGGACCGCAAGGCACTCCTTGACCGCAGGTTCGCGAGCATGGTGTGGCCTCGGGCGCCGTAAATCGTCGCTGAGGAGTCAGTCGTGGCTAGGGCTCTCCCTTTTGTTTCTTTTTGCTTCGTAGTCTCCTACGGGTTATGTACTCATATCGCTTTCATATATATAAGTAAGCGATGAATGGATTCGTAGGAGGTTATTCACCTTCGGGATGCCCTTATCATCTCGGTACGTTCGGCCGATCTCATCTTAATGTTGATTTCGAGAGCGAGGCAGAGATCTTGATGGTAGCTAGTTGTAAGATGCCATTGAAACTCGTTCGGCGAGGACCTCGTGTCGCCCGTCGCTGATAAGGCGATTTGGCGATGGGGTTCTGAGTTCGTGATACTCATGATGGAAGACCTCATCAGGGCTGGTCGTTTTTATTTGAGTCGGAAACTGTGATATCGTCCACTGTGCCTCCCCCTTTGCACATGGTTTGCCTCGAGGGCTAGATCATCTTAGGTAGTGTAGCTGATGTCTTAGGGCTCCACGGAAACGAAGTTCGCGTGGAGGCTTTAGGGGTTGTCACATGTTTGTCTTTCCGATTTCGCTACGAGGTCGTAAGGGAGGTGATTTCGGGCCCAGATTTTTGCCTTGCAGCCGGCTCCGGGTGCTCGTGAGCTGATAGCGGCGTTTGGAGGCCAAGCGCCGAAGCTCGTTTCGATGTGGTCAGCTAGTGGACTGATCTCGCTTTTAGGCGGAAGCCCTCGGCTCGATCGTGAGCTCGGCGAACCGGGTGCCGCCGATGCAGCTCTTCGCCTTAGTGCCCCTCGCTACGGTGTCCTTAGGGCGGCCGCCGAACCCCTCGTGGAGGGTCGCTTTTGAACCCTAGGATAAAACCAAGCTCGATAAAAAGCTCGAGCTCAGTGTCGCTTGGGCGAGCTCGCATGCGCATTTTCTCCGCTGCAGCAAAAACCGGCCGTTAGTAGTGCACATGGCCGGAAAGTTCCTATGATTGAGCTAAAAGGTTCGGTGGTACATCAAGCATAGGGGTACGAGGCCCGCGAGAATGGGCATTCGCCGGAGGCTTTCCGAATTTTTCGAGGCCTGCCGACTGCGCTCTTTGCGCGATCATTGCGCTTTCTTGAGATGGTGGCTCAAACTCGGTCTTGCCTCGTTGGTCGAGACCAGCCTCCTGAGCCGCTAATCCATGGTCCAGGTGAGGCTCGAGCTCGTCACCGCCTGTTCGATCGCCTAGTGGATCAACCTCGGGTCTCGAGAGCCTCGACTCTGTTATTCTCGAGCCCCCGAGTATAGACTCGGGGTGTGGCGTCACCGGCGAGGTCGTACCGTAGTCGTTCAGAGCCCCCGCCGACCCGTGAGACGCGCAGAGGCCGTAAGCCCCGAGCTTTTCGGGAGCTCGGGCGAGGGCCGCCGGTGCCGCTATTGTCCGGGCGCCCGCTCGTTTGTCTCCTCGGGCGCTCTCGGAGCTCACAAGGTGAGCCGCCCTTAGAACCCGAAGGTGGTGAGCCCGCGACGCGTGAGCTCGATTTGGCGAGCTTGACGGTTCGCCGTCGCTGTGGAGCTCGTATTTTTCACCGTTGGGAAAAATATGACCGTTGAGATCTTGCATCATTCTTGAATCTTACCGCTACCGGAGTTATCGCACACCGCGGCCGTTTGGTCGGCCGCCAGCAAGTCGCTCTGCACGGTGATTCGCGAGTCGGTTCCGGGGATCGCGCGCAGATGGCCCCTACGGTTTCACCTCGTCGCTCCAGCTGGGCCGTGGGGAGCTCTATAAATAGGAGAGGATCCTCGCTACGGGATTCACCTTCTGCCCCTCGCCTCCTCGCGCACGCACAATTGAGAGAGAGAGAGAAAGAGGGAGAAGAGGAGGGAGAGAGAGAGATAACCCGAAGGCCGGTTGCCTGTCTCCAGACTCGATCCTTCTCACACTTCCCTCCTCTTCGCCCGACAAGCTTCACCGAGGAGTGAGAGATGGGCTCGTGGCGGCGTTCGACGGCGCCTGAGGACCCGACGGCCGGCAGCCCGTTACGGCGCGTCCCCGCCTGACCGAGGCACCGAGTGGATCATCCCGGCGAGGCGCCAGAGGCGACCCGGCGCCGGGAGGGCTACGTCGTGTACGTTCATCGCGTTCCACGAGCGTCGGCTCGGCATACTCGCTGACGACTTCTTCCGGCGGTTGATCTCGTATTGGGGCATCGAGCTTCAACATCGGCGCCGAGCGGGATCTCGCTCCTCTCAACCCTGCGTCATGCTCGCGAGGGATGGCTGGGGATCCCACCCTAGCCGGGAGCTCTTCAAGCATTACATCTACGCCAAGATCCAGCCGGGCCTGTCGGGCAAGGTCGGCGGGCGCCGATCGCTCGTGTGCCGCCTGTAGCCAGCGGGGGAAGGTCCGTGAGACCTTCCCGATGGGTGACTACCTGGCGAACGCCTGCGGAGGGAAGAGTGGTTCTATCTCGAAGAAGCGATGACTCCTTCCCTCCGCCAGCGGTACACCGGTCGCATATCGGACGCGGGGAAGCGCAGGCGTCTGAGAACCCGCCAGCCTGGCGGCGCGTGGCGGCGGCCGTTGTCAAGATCAAAGGCGTCGCGGACTGGTTGACTGTCAACCACGCTATCGAGACCTGCCCGCTTAGCGGGAAACCTTTCAACGCCGAAGCCTCCGCATGTGGGAGATGACGGAGGAGAAGAAGCCGCTCGCGGGGATCGCTAACGCTGCAAGCTCGACGATGACCAGGTGTGGAGTTCTTCCCCGAGCCGGTGACGACGGAACGAGGGGGCCGGCGCTCCCGAGGCCTTCCCGACGCTGGGCGACAAGCCGGGCGTTGGTGAGTACTCTCCGCTTTTTATGAGCTCTCTTTTTCCCCGCCGTGTTCGATCCGAAGTCTCATCACGCAGCTCACGCTTTGGCGTCGGCGAGGTCCGCCCTTCAGTTCGCTCCTCGGGCTGACGAGCCCGGCTCCCGCCGTTTCCAAGATGTCCCCTCGCAGCGGGAGGCGGGTTTGCCCATAGTTGGCGGCGCGACGGGCCGATGGGTTCGACGCTGAGCCTGCCGAGGAGCCCTCGGCGTCGTTTTCCCACGTGGCGGGGAGAGCGGGGCCTCGTCGGGACAGAGCGAGCTTTCGGACGATGGTGATGGCGCTAGCGCCCGCAGGGGCTCGCTCGCAGCCTCGGCTCGCCTCGCCGGGCGAGGCCGAAAGTTCTTCGGTCGGCGATGTGGCCGTTAGGGGCCGAGGCCGGAGAGAAGAAATAGGTCGAAGAGGGTGGCCCCCGGTAAGCCCCTTTGTTCAGTATTTTTGTTGACGAGCGATGTTTTGGTCGAGATCGCCAAAGCCTCTATACATTGCTCGGGGCGCGGAGAATATAATGGGAAGCGCCCAGGGCCGGAGGGGCCTAGCTTTCGATCAGCCTTGAGCCTCGGCTCCGAGGCGGCCAGCTCTTCGCTCCAGCGCGACGGTAAGCTCGATGCCCGCGGTCGTGAGCCCCTCGTCGAGCGAGCTTAGGGGATGGCGAGCACGATGGCGCCATTGGCGATGAGTTCAGCGAGGCGAAGCTTCGTGGGGGACGTAGTTTAGCGTGACGGCGAGGGCGACGGGGCAATGATGGGTCCCGAATGGTAGTGCTATCTGCTTTCGCGGGAGCTAGTCGACCCGGCGTCTTTGCCGACGTCAGGGCCAAGACGCTCGCTCTTCGTCGGATCCGATCGTCATCGCGACGAGCACAGGTACATCGCCGAGCTCCCGGCCGAAACGCCGGCGAGGGCGAGGACATGGTCAATGGTGGTGGCTCGTTCGAGGAGGAAAAGGGTCCCAAATGGACGGCGCTTGGGGGCGCCCGACGACTCGACGCCACCGACGCCTCTCGGGGTGTCGTTCCTCGCGGCGGCGATGATGGACATCGACCGGGCGAGGGTGATGGTGCGGTGCCGTGCGGCAGCCTCCCTCCGAGCTCGTCCATGGCCCGAAGCGTATGCGTGCCGATGGCGCCACAACCGATGAGCGCATCCAGAAGGGCTGACTGCGTGTTCGCCTTGCCCAGTTTATCTTAGGTTGTCAGACGCCGAGATATCTTTTTTGTCCTGTGTGTTCATGCATTTGAGCTTTTCGGGCGTGCAAGACTCCTTCGGGGTACAACCACGACCCGGCTCTCGCGAGGGCTGGTGGCCCGGCCAACAGCAAGCCGACATCGACTTGCGCGAACATGCGCGAGGAGACGATGCAACGCAGCCTAACCGCCCGGAAAAATGGGCGGAGGAGGCCCCGGAGTGCCGCCCCCACGAGGTGGAGGATCAGCCTCCCGAGGTCCGTGAAGGGGTCGCGCGTGGATAGGCCAAGGCGAGGCGGCGCCAGAATGAGGAGGAGTCGAGCTTGCCTGGCCAAGTCGCTGCCGGGAGAAGATGCAGTAAAAGAGCCGGGAGTCCCTCCGTGATGCTCGAGAAGAAAGAGCTAGAGAGTCCGTTGAGCTCACACAGTCCCTTCGGAGGGACAAGGACGAGCTCAAGGGAGCACCTTGACCACCGCGACTCCTAGCTCATGCAAGCGCCCCACTCTTGCGCAGTTTCTTCCCCTTTTATCCGAGCGGAAGCCGATCGTTGGGACTCAACCTATGATCGCCGTGCCCGACCTGTGGTGCGACCTCCGTGCCTCGGAGGCGAGAGGATCAGGCTCAAGTCCGTGAACTACGAGTTCTCGTATAACGAGCAAGAGCTCTACGACGAGCTTTGAGTAAGCGGAAACCGTCTCCTTCGCGCGTCTTGTGGCCTGGTTCAGACTCGACTTCTCACCCTCTTCGCAACTCGAAGGAGAAGATCTTGAAGGTGGAGCCGGAGGTCGCGGACAAGGGACGGAGCTCAGCGCCTCCGAGGCTTCCCTCCGAAGACACACACCACGGCCGCTTTGCGGGGGAGGGAGAGACACGAGGAGACGCACCATCGAGCTCGCCGACGCCGGAAGGAGATCGGGACCTCCGCGCAGGTGCGGAAGGCCACTGAGTGAGGCCGAGAGTTCGCGGCGTGCCCCCGGTTGCCCGCGACCGCCCAGGGGACGCCCGCCGCATCCTGGCGTGGAGGAGGTAGCGGACCAGCTGGAGGGTGTCGAGCATCCCGCAAGGTGGCGGAGGACGCGCGGCGGTGGGGCACAAGGCGGTCAGCGCCGTCTTCTCCCATTATCCGTAGTTTGACGCCGACCTTCTCAAGACGGGTGGGCGCCGAGTCGATGACGCCGACAATCGGTGAAACCCGCCGCAGCCGGGCTATGACGGGCGAGTTGCCTGGCCGAGCTCTTCAAGCTTGCCGAGAGCCGGAGTCTTCGAGCTCCCCCGCCGGTGGGAATGGAGCAAACCGAGGATCCCTGCCATGGAGGAGACCCCGAGCCGGAACGAGTGCCCCCACCCGGAGGGAGTAGAAACTCGAGGCTTGACCTCTTTCTCGGAAACTTTGCCAAGTCCTCCTAATTGAGGCGCATCGTAAAGACCTCGAGTGGTGATGGTTTGGTGAAAGCTCGCGGTTTTGCTACGCTTTTTTTTTTCTTTTTGTCATTGCCTCGTCCCTACCGTGACTTTTTCGTATGAGCCCTTCTTTCGAAGGTTACCCGACGGCCGTCTCGCCGCCACGGTGGGCGCTGGAGGTCGATAGGGCGCCGGTGCTTAGGGTTCTTAGATGGCGAGCTCATAGGGTAGCCGTCCGACTTTGCTCGGCCGAGGGAGAAGAGTATGAGCTTGAGGATTTTTGAGCTTGTTCGCCGAGCTCGGGTTCGGGATCTTTGCAAGGGATCGGTTTGGAAGAACGAGGTGCGCACCCCACTCCTTGTATCCCCCCAGAAGGGCTGGCCTCGTTGTATCCGAAGGTCGGGCCGTTGCTCAATAAACCGGTTAACGAAAAATGAGCTCGAGTGCTTGCATGGATCGATGCAATCGAGGACATTTTTCCCCGGCGCAGCCTTAGAGGGGTACAAAGCATCTAGGTGAAGTAAAGGGGGACAGGCTTATGGGCATGAAGCGCTAAAGACAAAGCAATCGCTCTAGAGATCCTAGGAGGGGTTGACGTGGTCGTTGTCGCCATCGACCGCGTCGCTTGCCCGGCCCGCCGAGTTGGAGCCCCCCGAGCGAGGTCGAGGTCGAGATCGGGATCGGCCCAGAGCGGCCGCGCCGTCCCCCATCTCCCGCTCGGCGCAGACCGGTGAGGCTCGCGCCTCCTCCTCCTTCGCCGAGGGAGCCGCCGAAGCGGGTGAGGCTCTGGGGCGACCAAGAAGGCTTTGGTGACCCCTGGCGCCCGCAGGGGAGTAGGGCACCCCGGCGGCGGTCATCTTCCCGCCCCAAGGATCGAAGGGCTTGGGGGCGAGCCTGGCCGTGGTTCGCTCCCCGACGAGGGAGTGCGGAACCCGGCACGTTGGGTCCCCGGCACGATATCGGAGACGGTGGCACGCCGGTTAGGCCATCCGTGATGCCGCGGCGCGACGGCGGCGCGATGCGCCCTCCGAGCACGATGGCCTCCGGGTCGAGGAGGTCGCATATTGCCCCGCAGCCGCCCGCTGACGTCCCGGGGCGAGCCCAGCCCGCCACGGGACCGAGGTCGCTACGCGGCGGCTGCCGCCCACCCGGCCCGAGAGGTGACGGCGCCGACGCCAGGGGTTTGCCTGGGGGTGGCGGCGCGGAGCCGATGTGGCGACCGCGACGAGCGTTGTGTCGCTTTTCTGGTCCCCGCCGGTGTGCGCCGCGAGGTGGTGGCGGCCGCCGAGGTCGCTATGCCGCGCCCGTGGCGCAGGACCCCCGACGCTTCCATGTGCCCACGTGGCGCCCGAGAGGGCGGCGCGACCCGCAGGTGATGGAGGGGCGCCTTCCCCGCTGTTCCAAACCGTGATGGGGCGCCGTGGAGCCGACATCACAAGGGGCAGCCAGTCCGCTCGGTGTTGAAGCGGCCAAGTCGTGAGGGACCGGGGGGGACTCCGACCGGGACCCCCAAGAGCGGCCTCGGCGGGATGTCGCCAAGTGAGGCGTACACGTCCGCCGGGCGCGGAGGAAGAGGTGCGGTCCCCGAGGTCCCGATGGCAGTGGACAGCGCCGCCGGCGCCGCCGCCGGCGGGACGGCGGGACGAGGACCATGTCAGAGGTTCGCCGCCGGGCCACTAACCTCGAGCCGAACCGGAGGATCGTGGGCCGCCCGGGGCGGCGTGAAGGGAAAAAGCCATCGGAGTGGTGATCGCCACACTAGCCGCTCTACCCGGCGCGCCAACCGCCGTGGTCTAATACCACCATCACGGTAATGTCCGGCTAATGTGTGCTCGATGGACTAGCTCTAGAGACAATGACACGTGGATTATTGGTTCGGGGCAAATCGGGCACCCTAGTCCAGTGTGATCACTATCCGAGCTCAAATGCTCATACCGGGGCTCAGTACAAGCGGGGCGAGAGAGGGAGGAGAGCTCCCAAGTCTCTATGATTGAGGTGGAGTGCCAATATCGAAAGTGGGGAATGGTGGATTGCGAGTCTGGGAGGTTCTGGATTGCTTCCCCCCTTGTCCCGAAGGCCCGCCTCCCCTTTTATAGTTGCAAGGGGGGCAAGGACATCGGCTCCCTCGGGACTGAGGACTTTAGAAAACGTGTGTGTGCGTGTAGGGTATGGGATGAGGGGAGAGCTCTCGGATGAGCTCGCGGCGCCGCGCTGAGTTGTCTTCGAGCCCCGGAGACTTAGGATGTGAAATTGGTCGCCGCGCATTGCGCGCGGAAACGGGGTTGGGGCCGTGGTTAGGCATCGCCTGTCTCCATCGCAGTTGGAACCGCCTCCTCGGCATGGAGCACGCCCATGCCGTGCATGGGGTGCAGATCGTGTGTACGCCGGCGTCCGTGAGCAGCTATTGGAGTCGACGGGTGTGATGAGATGACCGGATGACCTCTCCCCGCCTCCGTAACACCGCATGGCTACAGTGATCGCCGTGGAGTGGTTCGACATGTCGAGAGTTGCTGGCCAACCCCGGCACTCCGCAGATCGGACGAGCTCTCCCGGGTTATTCGCGCCGAGATCGCTAAGCTGCGCGGGAGCTCGGGCAGTTTAGAGAGAGGTCTCCGGAAGCTCGCTTGTCATGAGGACAATGGGGGAGCTTGAACTCTTTCGTAAGAGCCTCGTCTCGCAGAGCTCTGAGGCCCTTCGGATAAACTCTTTGTTGACTGGTCACTAACGACATATTTTTCCCCGTCAACTTACTACCATAAAGGGAATAAAACTATACCTTTTATATTCATATACATTTATTACTAACATATTTCCACTTGTAGTGTTCGAAATGTATTTTGTTGTATTTATAATAAATACAGGTGGAAATACGTCCAAAGTACGCCATCCCGAAAGCGCATTCTCAAGGATATCAAGCCTAGGGTGGAAATGGACCAAATCGCACAACCAGGCGAGTCAAGCCCATGGTACAACTTTTCAAGCCCAACCAACGCAAAGACGCCAAAGCTCGGATCGGGCCGAGCCCAAAGAAAGTGCGGGCGCACCCCAAGGTGCGGCCGCACACCCGATGGGGGGCGGTTCGAGCCCAGCCGGCTCGTGGCGGTACATTAAGTGCTCAAATGGTCGGTTTGGGTGTTGATGGCCGGTGCAACGTACCGGACGACCCCCCGCTTATAGGTCGGTTAGGGGGTAATAGGGTCATTTTGGCCACCTCTCTCATGTGTATAAATAGGTCCCTCTCTCCCTCTCTCAACACACCTCAATTGAGTCACACACCAATCCCACACAACACAAGGAGGAGCTACAATGTAGAAGAGAGGAAGAAGATCCACTCCACTCCAATCTTCTTCTTCTTCCTCTTAGTTCAAATGGAGAGTGAGAGAGGGAAGGCTGGAAGAGGGCTTGGCCTCTTCTCCATGGAGTCCCGGTGTACCCCCGGTGCATCGCGGATCTCGGGTGGCCGGAATGCCGGACTTGTCGGCACCCGCCACGCTTGTACCTCTACAACCTTCTAATCATTTGGGTAAGAATGGTTGTGTCCCTCTTTCGGCTTATTACTCTTAAAGCATATTATCTAGCTGTTATAGAATTACGGGATTGATAGTCATTCCTTCGGGGCGGTGCTCTGGTAGAAGGACCCCGGGGACGGGTAAGCCTTGTCGACACGCCAGAGTAATAACCACTAGTGTAGACGCGGTGTCTAGACTAAGGGTTTTCTATCTTTTGTGGCGCATCCCACGGTTGAGGGGAGGGCGGTCGGGTTGTAACAGACCTTGTCCGTCCCTTGTAATCCCCCACGTTCGGGTGTGGTGCGGTGCAATTGCGGACAACGTCCCTTTGGGCGTGGGCGGTGCCCGAAAGTGAGGACATAATAGCCAAGTGATCCCCCGCTAGAGAGTTCGAGCCCATAAAGATACCTCACCACCCATAGTTATCCTAGGGTGACTCTGTTTTAGAGAGAAGTCACACAAACCGTTCCTCGTGGAAATACGATACCCGAATACTTCCGGGTGAAATGCTATAACGACAATTCCGCGGCGCTTGCGGATTCTTTCGCATACGTTAAGAAACGTCAACAAGCATTTCTCGGCGCCGTTGTCGGGAACGGTAGTCGTAAATCTCTCTCGAGCCTAGAGCACCGTGTGTGTTGTATCCAAAAACAAACAAAAAATAGTTATTTATTTTTTATTTTTTCAAAACGAAGCCAACTTTTCAATTTCAAAATCCTTACGCTTCAATGGTGAGTTCACAAGAGCCACAATCTTTTTCAAAACCAAAATTTTTATCGGCTATGAACTTACCCTAAATTTAAAGAAAAAAAAAAAACTTTTGGTTCGGGCACTCCATCTCCGGTGACCATTTTGAAAATCTTTTGTTGCCACCTACGAGATTTCGAGGAATTATGATCATGCCTTAGCATTCCTAGCATGATCCAAGAAATTCACGTGTGGAATTTGTTTCTGCTCTCCCTCATAGGGAAAGTAAAACAATAGTACACTATTGCCGTAGGAAGTTTGAATGGGGACCGAGAAGAACTCAAAGACATTTTTTGTCTAGCATTCTTCCCCATCAATGCCTACCAAGGACAATCCTCGATTTCAAATAGGATGAGAAGGGAGTCCATAGGTGCAGCCTAGGCCGAGGTTTATAATGTTTATACATGTTGGCCTAGACTTGTCATGACCCGATGGTATGCTTTTGCATATCTTTTGTTCGGTCTTGACATGGACGCTGCCCTATGCCTTGACATGACCATTGGAGGGTCGTTTGCACGTAAACCTACAACGGAACATAGGAAAACCCTTGAACACATCCTAGAGAAGCTTGCTTCTCCCGTTGTAGAAGCTATCCCCCTCCACATTAAGGGCATGTCAAGCATTGAGGAGCCCTCATCAGTCGAGCCATTCCTCATACCATCGTTAGAACCGACTGTTGAGCCCTCTCCCGAACCACGAACATCGAAGGAAGGAATGCTTCATCCTTCAGAGTTCGTGATTGAATTCAAGGATGATGACAGAACCTTGTAAACCGAGGTGCGCTTAGACTTCCATATCTATCTCATCCTTGATTTCAATCTTCTCATAGGCTACCCTCTCGAAAAAAAAATCATAAAAAAAACCTATAGAGGGAAGCCGTGATGAGAAGTTGGGAAAGATTGCTTCCGCCTCTCACACCTAGACATCCTAAAGGCGAAGCATCTTCCCAACCAAAACCCGTTCGAGGAGGCGATGTCTATAACTCTACTCGTTCCACCCAAGTTGTTTCCACATCTTAGTGAAACGAATCACCTGTCGCTCTCACCCGAACACAAGTCATGTCCCTCTGGCCGATAAAACATTGTTCTTGACAATGGTCAAGATTCAATGTTCGTCCTTCATGTCACATCTTTTGAGGATAAACCCTCATGTGCTCGTTGACGGTCGCCAACGACATATTTTTAACGTCAACATTCTACCAATAAGGGGGTGAAACTATACCTTACTACACACATATACATTTATTATTGACATATTTCCACTTTCGTAGCGTCCAAATTGTTATTGTGCAGATTTATATAAGAAACAAGTGGAAAATGCACCAAAAGACGCCTCCCACGGAAAGCGCATTCCGAAGAACATCAAGCCCAAGGGAGAAACAGATCAAACACGCAAAATCGGGCGAGCAAACACCGCCATACAACTTTTCGAGGCCCAACAACGCCACCCCCGCCGAAGTTTTTTGCCGGACCCAAGGGGGGGTGCGCGCCAAGACCACTTGGTGCGGCCGCACCCACCCCCGAGGCGTGTTCGGGGCCCAGTTTGGCGAGGCGGTTTGTTACCTTCCATAACGGGCGTTTGCCGACGTTGGTTGGTCGGTTCAAGCAGATTTGGAAGGTGTCCAAGGACGGTTTTGGCTCCTTCCATATGGAGAGGGACATTTTCCAAAGAGCCCCCTCTCCTCTACCTATAAAAGGAGAGGCCCTCTCCCCTCTCCTTAGACACACACCACACAATGTAGCCTCTCTCTCTTCTTCTTCTTCTTCTCCTCCCTTTCTTCTTCTTCTTCTTCTTCTTCTTCTTCTTCTTCTTCTTCTTTCTTCTTCTTCTTTCTTCTTCTTTTTTATTCTTCTTAGTTTGTACTTAGGAGGAGTTTGGCAAGGATTAATAAAGGAGAGCAAGACATTTTGGAGCTATTCGGTATGATCAATTTAGAATTCTTTTATCTTGTTCTTGTTCTCTACTTATCAATATAGTCATGTTCTTGAATTAGAGCAAAGTCCTTATGACATAATCTTGATTGATGAACTAGTATATAGTTTCTATATCATGATCTTGTCTTATGGAACATCGTGCTTAAATTATCATACATACATGTTTAGACCAAGAGCTAGATCGATATGATGAGTTCTACCTAGAGTTAGACTTGGTTGATGTTGGGTTGCGGGATTGATAGTCGTTCCTTCTGGCGGTGCTCGGTAGAAGGACCGGGGGCGGGGTAAGCCTTGTATACACGCCGGAGTAATAATCACTAGTGTAGACGTGGTGTCTAGACTAAGGGTTTTCTATCTTTTGTGGCGCATCCCACGGTTGAGGGGTAGGCGGCCGGGTTGTAGTGACCTTGTCCGTCCCTTGTAATCCCCCACGTTCGGGTGTGGCGCAGTTGGTGCAATGCTTGGGACACCGTCCTTGGGCGTGGGCGGTGCCCGAAAAGTAATTCATCGAGACCTTGGCTTTCTTGAACTAGAATCTCTAACAGTAAAAACATGTGTGTATCTCGCTATCTTGACATGACTATCTAGGATATGCCCGCTCCATGTTAGATTTATTCTTTTATTCATTCTTTTACCTTTATCCTTGAGATTGGCTCGAGTGTGTGTGTCAAGTTATCCTACTATCTAATCTATTTTACCCCTATTATGAACATTGGTCTATTATACATTCGTGTTATCTTGACCATGTCCGAATTAGAGACTTTTACACCATGCCTTCCTTTAGGAAAAATATAAATAACGATACCCCGAATACTTAGGGTGAAATGCTACAATGATAGATCCGTGCGCTTTGCGGATGAATATCTTATTTGGCAAGATCTATCACCGTTGACGTTCCCATTCGGATCACCGACATGGTGGTTTTACTTGGGAATGTCAGTGGCGCATTTCTCGCGCCCGTTATTAGAGATGGGTTCTAAACCTGTTTCTAGTGATTGCGCTTAAGAAATGCAACAAGCATTTCCGGCCGTTGTTCTGGGAAGGCATTGGTTAAAGGGATGATCTATTAGGACATGTTCTGATAATATGCATGTGTAGTGATCTTTGTTCATCTTAGGTTTATCTAAAAAAATCTTTTATAAAAAAAAAAATTCTTAAAAAAATCTTATAAATAAAAAGCAAGGATATGTTATCAAGTTTGTATGCACCTTGAGGGTATTCTTGTCGCTAACCATTTTGGTGAAGACTAAGAAGAACAAAGGAGCACGCGACGCTTGAAAACATGGGGCTACATCAAGAAAACTTTGATGCTCTTGGGCGGAGGAACGCACTCAAAAAGGAGACCCCGACCTTACGCACTCGACTTTTTCATGAAAGTACAAGTGTGAGAGGGCTGACGGTGATAATATCAAGTTCCACGCATTACAAGGGAATCATAAAAAAAGTAAGAGAAGTGAAAAAAAGAGAAAAAAAAAGAGAGATAAATAAGAGATGAGCCTCCCCTTGCTATAAAAGGAAAAAGAAAAAAAAAAAAAGGAGTTGAAAAAAAAAAAGATATATATATATAGAAAAAAAAAGAAGTGTTATTGAAAAAAAGAGAAAAAAGAAGAAAAAAAAATGGTTGTTGAAAAAAAAAAGAGAGAGAGGAGCAGGTTGGCCCCACAAGATCAAAATAAACAAGAAGGCACCCGACTCCACCCGGCATTGCTTCCATGTAAGCAAGAAGGGATCTTTTTCTCTCCCAAGACCGTTGTTGCACTGGGTGAGTTTGGTGCCTCCCCCTACTCCGGAGTGAGGAAGTCATTACCAAATCAAGATCATCACGCTACCGACGCAGCAATTATGAACTCTATCCTTGCCGCCGGTCAAGTACACCTCAGTGCACGCAAAAGGTCCACAAAAAAAAAAAGGAAAGGAGGAACATCCTCCTTTAAGCCTTTGTGACCACTAAGGCCCATGGTCAATATACACTACATGTGTGTATCACCTAAGCCTTGTGGCCCGCCTGAGATGGATCATCAAGCTACCACCGCGGGAGTTTTCAACATCTTGCCTTCATGCGTGGTTGGTACACACACACTCAGGTACACAAAGGTAATAATTCACCAATTTTTTTACTCATACTTATCTCCATATATATATATATATATATATATATATATATAAATTAAATTAATTAATTATTTCATCATGGAGATAAAACAAGGCTAGACTTATATTGCATCTATATCTTAGGCTTGTTTGAGTATGAAAAGTTTGGTGAAGCTTTTATGTTCTCCCTTGATAATAAAATCCTAAAATAAAAATTTTTGAAAAACAAAGCCGCTCTTTTGCTCCTTCCCGCATATGTTTCAAAATTTGGTAATCACGAAGGATGGTAAATCCACTCGTGAATCTACCATATACTAACCATGCAGAAAAAGCCAAAAAAAGCACGGGGTAAAAACCCCGATCCAATGGACTTTGAGCTAGCTTGGGGAGGACCAAAAACATGGTAATGTGAACCTTTCACTCTCATCTTTTTCGTTACCATGCCAAAAAAAAAATATTATATATATATATATATATATAAATGTGTGTTTTATAAAATATTTTATTATTAAAATAAACAAAAAAAAAAAAATTCTACACAAAAATCTATAATATTTTCAAAAAAATGGGGTATATTTCATAAAAAAAAAAAAATGGGGTATATTTCAAAAAAGAAAAAAAATGGGGTATATTTAAAATATATATATATATATGTTTTATAAAATATTTTATTATCAAAATTAACAAAAATATTCATTACACAAAATCTATATAAAAATAATAATAATCTTTGTGTTCACCTTTCAAAGTCTTCATCTTCATTGGATGAATCTTATTGCTCTCAAATCTATGGACTAACCCTGCAGGATTTTATCAAACATCATGAGGGTAAGTCTAAGAGATGACAATGGAGATCGAAATTGTTTGGTGAACCCAAAAAAAAATATATATAATAATAATAATGATAATGATAAAATAATATTAATAAAAAAAACCCTTTGAAACCCCAAGAATGATTGTCCCACTCTTCCAAGATCATCACAAGACAAGCTTGGGGGGGAGTCTCCCTCGCACGCTCAAAAGACGATGTTAATCAAAGATCTACTCATAGCGTTCACAAGCTAGCAACGTTCATAAACCTAAGGTAAGTCAAAAGCTAGCTTGGGGAGGACTCCCACAAAAGGTAACTCGTATCTCACATTCCATTCGGTTATTTCCTTATCTTATATGAATGATGAGGTATGAGAACAAAAAAAAAAATAATAATAAAAAAAAAGGAGGGGAAGAAGAAAAAGAGAGAGGAGACTTATTCCACTCCATATATATGTGTTGTAGAAATGTTTAGTTCTACCCCTGTTGAAATGATGAATAGTTGCTCTGTCTTATGTTTTGCCTGTGCCTAGTTTATAATTTGAATTTCTCTAAAGTTTGGGTTTTAGTGGCTAAGTCTAAAAACTCATCCTGAAAAACCCGATTCATGTGGGTTGCATAGGCTCTATCTAGTCTAAGTTGTTGCCAAGTATGATATGGTACAAATGGATTTGCTATGATTTCATCCAAAAAAAATGAAACTTGACATCCAGGAATTTAATTTGAAAGAAAAGAGAAATGATATGGGCTATGCTAAAAAAAAGAGATGAAAAATGGACATGTGTCCGAGGGCGAGTAGAGCCCACATCTCCAAAAAAAAAAAAAAAAGAGAGGAAATAAAAGACAAAAAGTCTAGGCGAGCAGAGCCCACCTCTCCAAAAAAAAATATATATAAATATATATATAGCAATAAAGCCCATACTTTCTCGAAAAACAAAATAGAACTTAAATAAATAAATCCGGATGAGAAAAGTTGATCAAAAGGATGAATGAAAAGTATTTCTGTTATAACCGTTCTATCTCGGCAACCGCCCAAGGCATTGAGAAAAGCTAAAAAGCCCCGCCACGATGATAGGTAATAAAGGGTGAGAAAAAGATGTGCCATTTTATTCAAACTCTAGTAGAAAATCTTATTATAACCCCGGCACTTGTGAAACATAATCGGCATAGTAGCAACTCGATCAACAACCAAGTACTTATCTTTGCTCGAGGACGCGCAAAGGGTAAGCTTGGGGGAGTTTGTTGACGGTCACGAATGACATATTTTTAACGTCAACATTCTACCAATAAGGGGGTGAAACTATACCTTACTACACACATATACATTTATTATTGACATATTTCCACTTGTAGTGTCTAAATTGTTATTGTGCAGATTTATATAAGAAACAAGTGGAAAATGCACCAAAAGACGCCTCCCTGGAAAGCGCATTCCTGAAGAACATCAAGCCCAAGGGAGAAACGGATCAAACACGCAAAACTGGGCCGAGCAAACACCGCCATACAACTTTTCAGGCCCAACAACGCCACCCCCCGCCGGCCCGATTTTGTTGGGACCCAGGGGGCGCGCGCACCACTGCAGATGCGCCCGCACCCACCCCGAGGCGGTCGGGCCCGAGGTTTGGCGAGGTTTTTTGTTACCTTCCATAAGCGGGCGTTGCCGACGCGTTGGTTGGTCGGTTCAAGCAGATTTGGAAGGTGTCCAAGGACGGTTTTGGCTCCTTCCATATGGAGAGGGACATTTTCCAAAGAGCCCCCTCTCCTCTACCTATAAAAGGAGGCCCTCTCCCCTCTCCTTAGACACACACCACACAATGTAGCCTCTCTCTTCTTCTTCTTCTTCTCCTCCCTTTCTTCTTCTTCTTCTTCTTCTTCTTCTTCTTCTTTCTTATTCTTCTTTCTTCTTCTTCTTTCTTCTTCTTTTTATTCTTCTTAGTTTGTACTTAGGAGGAGTTTGGCAAGGATTATACAGGAGAGCAAGACATTTTGGAGCTATTCGGTATGATCAATTTAGAATTCTTTATCTTGTTCTTGTTCTCTACTTATCAATATAGTCATGTTCTTGAATTAGAGCAAAGTCCTTATGACATAATCTTGATTGATGAACTAGTATATAGTTTCTATATCATGATCTTGTCTTATGGAACATCGTGCTTAAATTATCATACATACATGTTTAGACCAAGAGCTAGATCGATATGATGAGTTCTACCTAGAGTTAGACTTGGTTGATGTTGGGTTGCGGGATTGATAGTCGATTTCCTTCGGGCGGTGCTCGGTAGAAGGACCCGAGGGGACGGGTAAGCCTTGTATACATGCCGCAGTAATAATCACTAGTGTAGACGTGGTGTCTAGACTAAGGGTTTTCTATCTTTTGTGGCGCATCCCACGGTTGGGGGGTAGGCGGTTGGGTTGTGACAGCCTTGTCCGTCCCTTGTAATCCCCCACGTTCGGGTGTGGCGTAAAGGTGCAATTGCCGGACACTGTCCTTTTGGGCGTGGGCGGTGCCCAAGTAATTCATCGAGACCTTGGCTTTCTTGAACTAGAATCTCTAACAAAAAACATGTGTGTATACGCTATCTTGACATGACTATCTAGGATATGCCTGCTCCATGTTAGATTTATTCTTTTATTCATTCTTTTACCTTTATCCTTGAGATTGGCTCGAAAGTGTGTGTGTCAAGTTATCCTACTATCTAATCTATTTTACCCCTATTATGAACATTGGTCTATTATACATTCGTGTTATCTTGACCATGTCCGAATTAGAGACTTTTACACCATGCCTTCCTTTGGGAAAAAAATATAAATAACGATACCACGAATACTTAGGGTGAAATGCTACAATGATAGATCCGTGCGCTTGCGGATGAATATCTTATTTGGCAAGATCTATCACCGTTGACGTTCCCATTCGGATCACCGACATGGTGGTTTTACTTGGGAATGTCGGGGGGCGCATTTACGGGCGCCGTTATTAGAGATGGGTTCTAAACCTGTTTCTAGTGATTGCGCTTTAAGAAATGCAACGATTGCCATGGACATGCACGGCGATAACTCTTGAGACCTAGTGGAAATCTGTTTTCGAGCATAACAAGTTGTCACTTGAGACTTCTTACATGCTCACCTTTGAGTCTTCTTGAGTTTGTCTTGCTTCTAGCCGAGTGCTTCGACGATGATCACAACCATCTCTTGGTTCTCATTGTAAACCCTTTTTAAGAGAATGGTTGCAAGTCTCGTAGTAGCATGTTGACGCTAACCTTGCAGGTCGAGCGTAATGCTAAAATTTTTAGTGGTGAAACTAGGAACTTCACCACCACCAGCTGCAAGATGTTTTCCCCCGGTCAAGCTTATGACCATAACTTAAGCACTGCCGGGAGATACCCCGGACTATCATTAAAAAAAAAGAGAAGCACGAAAAGTCTCTCTTTTCTTTTTAATAAAAGCAAGAACATGTTATCAAGTTAGTATGCACCTTCGGGTATTCTTGTCGCTAACCATTTCAGGTGGAGATCGATTAAGAAGAACAAAGAAGCATGCGGACGCCGAGAACATGAGGGCTACATCACCAAACAAAAAAAAAAAAAAAAAATATAACTTTGATGCTCATCGATGATGGAACACGCTCACAAGGAGACCGGACCACGCACACTTGACTTTGCACAAAAGTCTAAGTATGGGGGAAGATGGTGAAAACCTCAAGTTCCATACACCAAGGCGTCACCTAAAAAAAAAGAGATGGTGAATAAAGAAAAATGATGTCACCCTACCTTGCTAAAAAAAAGGGGAGAAGAAAGAGAGATTTTAAAAAAAAAATTGAAGAAGACAAGAGAGGGAGGAAATAAACCTTTTAACCCCAAGTTCTTTGTCCCTGTTCTTATGATGACATCAAAAGACAAGCTTGGGGGAGCCTCAACCCACGCGACCAATCACAACTCGGATCATTGTGCGCACAAGCTAGCACAACCATGAAAGGTAAGTAAAAAAAGCTAGCTTGGGGAGGACTCCAAGAAAGGTAATGTGAATCTCACATTTTGATTATAATCTCTATCTTATAAAATGATGAGATTTGCTCAATGAATTTTCATGCCTATACATATGAGCTATGGAAATGTTTAGTTTTAAACCCTTGTTGAAATGATGAATAGTTGCTCGCGTCTTATGCTTTGCCTCGTGCCTAGTTTATAATTTGAATTTCTCTAGAGTTTGGGTTTAGTGGCTAAGTCTAAAAACTCATCTGAAAAAAAACCCGATTCATGTGGGTTGCATAAGCTCTATCCAAGTCTAGGTTGTTGCCAAGTATGATATGGTACAAACAAATTTACTATGATTTCCTCCAAAAGAGAAACTTGACATCCGGGAATCTAATTTGAAAAGAAAAGAGAATTGCTATGGGCTATGCTAAAAAAAAAAGAAGAAAAGAGAAGAGATGAAAAATGGACACGTGTCCGAGGGCGAGTAGAGCCCACATCTCCAAAAAAAAAAAAAAAAAAAAAGAGGAAATAAAAGAAAAGTCTAGGGCGAGCAGAGCCCACCTCTCTAAAAAAATATATATAAATATATATAGCAATAAAGCCTATACTTTCTCGAAAAACAAATATAATCTTAATCTAAATAAATCCCTGGATGAGAAAGTTGATCAAAAGGATGAATGAAAAGTATTTACGTTATAACCGTTCTATCCGCAACCGCCCAAGGCTTTGAGAAAAGCTAAAAAGCACCGCGCTACGGTCACTACAAGAAACCTCACTTTTACGTGACAAAAAGGGCTCATGACGGGGGCTGTTTTGGTCATATAATGGTACCTTTATATGACCAAAATTTATGCATCGTCACAAACTCATGAGACCTAGAACAATTTGTGACGACAACCCATATTGTGTCATATAAAGGTACTGAGTGTCGTCACATATTGTCATACCCAGCAAGGCAGTTGACGGTTCTGCTTTTGTGACGCTATGAGCTATGTTTATATGACGGCAACATTGAGTCACAAGATGAGTTTCACTTTACTCAGTAACAACAAAGCAACCGGTTTTAAGGATCACAGAATATATTGGTCTTTGTTCGAGGGGCAGCAGCCTTGTGCCGTGTTGGGGAGGAGTGTCGAGGATCCGATGAGTCTTGGCCTCCGCCGCCTCAGGCGTCCGTGCGCCCTTGACCGAGAGGCCCTTGTGGGTGGCGCGCGGGCGCACCGCGCAAGTGACCCGCCACTACCGCCATCGCTGGAACAAGGGGATCCACCGGAGCGCTTGGCCCGAGTCGCGCGACGGGATAGCGGACTAGGGGCGCGCGATGGGGGAATTTGGGCCGCGATGGTGGAGCCAAGGGCGGTGGCCGGCATCGGGATCTCGAGCGGTGGCTGCGCGCGTCGTGGTTGGGGGATTTGAGATTGGCGTTGGCTGTGCTCGCTGGGAGTGGATGAGGCCGAATATATACTTTAGGGCAATATTACCAAATCGGCCTTTTATGAGCTTGGTGTTGTTCCGGGGCGGGCAAAACGGTAATTCCATGTGCCAAATCCTTAAGTCGAGAAGGTCACACACTGCAAGAAAAATTTCAGGGTTCGCGCTCGATGTTTTCCAATCGCTCCAGAGTCAAATAAATATTAAAAATATTAATATTACATCACGGTTATTTTTCTATTTAGAAGTAGTTTATTCGGGTGAAAGCTTAGGGTTTATTTTTATTTGAGAATAGATAAATTGGTAGGGAATGCGATTTTAGAAAATTTTAGGAAAAGAATCATCAAATTCGGAGTTAGTATGATGGAGAAAGACTAGTTACAAGTTTTGACTACTGATTAAAAGAAAAATGGTTCTTGTTAGGTCACATGTTCATGATGAACAAGCGATTTCTCTTTTTTCCTCGGATTAAAACTTGTAACTGTCGTTCTCCCCATATGAACTCCAAATGAGGTGATTCTTTTTCCTAAAATTTTCAAAAATCATCTTTGCATCCGTTATGGTGTTGGATTTAGTCACCTCTTCATGTGCCAAAATTTGAGCAATTCAAGTTTTGAATTGAACTTTGACTCGGTCAAAACTTCGAGTCAAAGCGGAACCACGAAATGAACTTCGGTTTAAAATCTTTTGAACACGAAAGTTTCATAACTCATCGAGACCAACAAAGTTTATGTAGGTCAAATTTCCATTTGAGAAAGTGGTAATAACATTTAGTTCAAATATAACAAGTCTCTCACATAGTTCTTGAAACTATGTGGGAGACTTGTTATATTTGAACTACATGTTATTACCACTTCCTCAAATGGAAATTTGACATACATAAACTTTGTTGGTCTCGATGAGTTATGAAACTGTCGTGTTCAAAAAGATTTTCAATCGAAGTTCATTTAGGTTCGCTCTTCGAAGTTTTGACCAAGTCAAAGTTCAATTCAAAACTTGAATTGCTCAAATTTTGGCTCATGAAGAGGTGACCGAATCCAACACCATAACGTGATGTATCAGAGATTTTAGAAAAATTTAGGAAAAAGAATCACCTCATTTGGAGTTTGTATGAGGGAGAACGACTAGTTACAAGTTTTAATCGAGGAAAAAAAGAGAAATCGCTTGTTCATCATGAACATATGACGAACAAGAACGATTTTTCTTTTTAATCTCGAAAATAAACTTTGTAATCGCTTTTTTCTTCCTCGTTATAGCTCCAAATCTGATGATTCTTTTTTTCTATAATTTTCTAAAATCGAGATCTATCAAGCTAACTTGTTTGTTTTGGTCATCTGTTCTTCCGATAAAGTCCGAACATTTCAAACCTGGTCAAATCGGAGTCAGTAAAAATCAATTTTTCAAATTTTGAGGCGTCAAAAGTTCAAAAAGTAAAAATTTGACTCTAATACCAAATGTAGATCTTGAAGAGCTCTACAAAACTTGTATTAATGACTTTTTCACTTGAAATCATTTCTTTGCCCAAAAAGTGTCTAATTCAAAATAAAATAAAAATTAATAAATAATAAATAATAGCAAGTATTGAGGCAAAACCAGCTCAAGCACAATTTATGGCCCAAGGCCCAAGTAAGATCATCTTCATCTCCACCGTTGGATTGATCGGATCGATGGTAGTGATGAAAACCGGCTGAAATTTTCGATGGAGCGCCAATACAATGGGACGGCCAAGCTCAAATTTTTATATCTGACGGATGGGCCATGTGAAATATCTCCACCCATGACTAATCCCTCTTCCCCGGATCTCGGTTTCTCTTCCGCCGCCACCTCCACCTTGCCCTCTGCCCGCGCCACCGCCTCTGGCCTCCACGCGCTTCGAGACTCCTCACGCACCGAGCCACGCGCCGCTTCACGCCCCTCCACCGCGCGGCGACTTCCTCCACGGCGCCGACCGCCGCCGCCCGGGTCAACGCCGCCTCCAAGAACCGCGCCGTCGCCGCGCCCCCTCCCACCTCTCCCGGCGGGGCGGCGGAACGCCGGCCGACCAGCCGCAGCCGCTCGCTGATGCGGTGCGCCGGCTAGGGCGGGCCCGCCGCGGCCCCTTGGGTGTGGGCTGGCGCCTCCCGCGCGGCGCGGGCCGGCTGGGCTCCACCAGCCCCCTCTCCCCGACCCACCCACTCACCAAGACACGCCGCGCCGCGAGGTCGGGAGGAGGAGGCAATGGCGGTGGTGGGCGCCCCGCCGCAGGGGCTCCTACAACGAAAGCATATGGCCGGTGCGGAATCCGATTTTATCTCCCTCTGCCGCTCACGGATGGCGGATGGTATCTCGTGTCATTGATGATTGCACTGGTGTGTGTGGGTGCCAGACCGAGGAGGATCGGGTGAGGGGCGTGGAGGTGCGCAAGCGGAGCAGCTCCTCGGCGCCGACTCGCATCATCATCCCCGGCGGCGAGAGCACCACCATGGCCGAGGCTCGCCAACTACCACAACCTGGTGGGTGGGTCCTTCCTTCCCCTACTCGTTTTCATTGGTTCGCCGATGTAAGAGTTTGTTCCTGCTTTTCCAAAATGTAAGAGTTTGTTTCCGGTTCCTAGAAAAGCAAATAATGTGGAGTAAGTTAAGTACCTGAAGGTTCCATGAGCAGCACTGAATTGATAATAAAATCAGCCATTGGATACTTAGTTGATGACATAAGTGTATTTGTCAATATTCACTTCTGTTTGAGCAAGACTGCAAGAGCATGTAGCATAACTAGCTTGTGAATTATGTGTAACCTTGAGATGTCTATATGATAATGTATACGTGACAGTTCAGATAAATAGCATGTTGCCTCTTATCTGTTTTTGTTTAGATAATAGTAGTTTACTTTTTTTTTTTCTCTAGCTGTTCGAGTTATCTGTCATGACATGCATATTTGTCTAGATGTACAAGTAATCTATCTTATTCATATATCTATCTTAGGTTTGCTGCAAATCTGAGCATGCTGGATCACTATATCTATAATTAGCTATTTAATATGCCTTTTATTTATGCAGAATTATCTCTCTGATGGACCCCAGTAGGAGTTGGTCATCTCGCTGGTTGAGAATTGAATATTTGCTCAACCAATATCTCCCATGCTACAACTCTGAATGGAAGGATACATGTTCCTTCTAGATAAACTAAAGCATTTGTTAAAAATATAGCACTAAACCAAATGAAAGAACATAACTTAGGTGACACTGAGTCACGCCAAAGAAATAAATAGCGTTGAGCTGCTGAGCAAAGCTGTGGATTCACATCATGTAGTGTGTGTTAGAGGTGACATATAACTGCTGATTACACTTGTATTCTGTACATGTATTGTATTGAGCCACAATTATTATTTTTTGGCTCTATTTTCTCCATGAGCAGGAGCTCATCGTACCATGCCACCGTTAGTTATGCTACAGTCATATTAGCCCTATTTTAAGTTTATTGCCAACTAATTATTCTCTTTTTGTGTTTTTTATTCAGTTGAAAGTTTCAACATGCAAGGATGGATCTGAGGGACGTGGAAGCTACATATTCTTGCAAGGTGTAACGTGCTTCTACTTTGTGGTGCGAGACATGAGATCAATTGTATTCTTTGGATCTATAGACTCAGTCTTGTTAGAAACTACATACATGAGCTTATTAGCATATGTAAACCACATACTTATGTGATGTATTTGATCCTATTTGCACTATATATAATATAGAATATGATCTCGGGTTACGTGTGAATGATGGTGCGATGTCAATGTGGGAGACCTTTTGTGATGGTTGTTGAGGTATTACGTGATGCCATAGCCCACCAATATATGACAAAAAATTATCATCAAATGACAAACTATATGTGACGAAATGTTTGGTGTCACAAAAGCTATCTAAAAACCAGGGGTTAGTAGGGTCGGTTGTGGTATTATGTGACGCGTTGATTGGATTTTATGTGACGATGCGTCTTTGTCATAAAAATAACAATATGTGACGACACTAAGTAACGGTCACAAAAGGTGTGTACATTTTGTGGCGGTGTTCACCGATTTCGTCATCACCACGGTACCTTTTAGCGGCGGTCGTTATATGGCGACCACCGCGGACGGTGGATTTTGTCACAACAAACTTTTTATGACCAATTACGTACATTACATGACGGTTTTGTCTTGTCTTAAAATCCAACTTTTTTTGTAGTGGATGAAAGGTAATAAAGGGTAAGAAAAAGATGTGCCATTTTATTCAAACTATAGTAGAAAATCTTATTATAACCCCGGCACTTGTGAAACATAACCGCATTGTAGCAACTCCTCGATCAACAACCAAGTATTTATCTTTTGCTCGAGGACGCCGCAAAGGGTAAGCTTGGGGAGTTTGTTGACGGTCACTAACGACATATTTTCCCCGTCAACTTACTACCATAAAGGGAATAAATCTATACCTTTTTATATTCATATACATTTATTACTAACATATTTCCACTTGTAGTGTTGAAAATGTATTTTGTTGTATTTATAATAAATATAGGTGGAAATACGTCCCAAAGCACGCCATCCCGGAAAGCGCATTCTCAAGGATATCAAGCCTAGGGTGGAAATGGACCAAATCTGCACAACCGGGCGAGTCAAGCCCATGGTACAACTTTTCAAGCCCAACCAACGCAAAGACGCCAAAGCTTCGGATCGGGCCGAGCCCAAAAGATGCGGGCGCACCCCAGATGTGCGCCGCACCCCGATGGGGCTGTTCGAGCCCGATCGGCTCGTGGCGGTACATTAAGTGCTCAAATGGTCGGTTTGGGTGTTGATGGCGGTGCAACGCACACGGGACGCCCCCGCTTAGGTCGGTTAGGGGGTAATAGGGTCATTTGGCCACCTCTCTCATGTGTATAAATAGGTCCCCTCTCTCCCTCTCTCAACACACCTCAATTGGAGTCACACACCAATCCCACACAACACAAGGAGGAGCCACAATGTAGAAGAGAGGAAGAAGATCCACTCCAATCCTATCTTCTTCTTCTTCCTCTTAGTTCAAATGGAGAGTGAGAGAGGGAAGGCTAGAAGAGGGCTTGGCCTCTTCTCCATGGAGTCCCTGTACCCGATTGCATCGCGGATCTCGGTGGCTGAGTTAGGAACAAGCCCTCTTCTCCATGGAGTCCCTGTACCCCGATTGCATCAAGGATCTTGGGTGGCCGAGTCTCGGACTTGCTCCAAGCACCGCCACGCTTTGTACCTCTACAACCTTCTAATCATTTGGGTAAGAATGGTTGTGTCCCTCTTCGGATTATTACTCTTAAAGCATATTATCTAGCAATTTATAGAATTACGGATTGATAGTCGCTCCTTCTGGGCGGTGCTCGTAGAAGGACCCGGGGGCCGGGTAAGCCTTGTCGACACGCCTGCAGTAATAACCACTAGTGTAGACGCTGTGTGTCTAGACTAAGGGTTTTCTATCTTTTGTGGCGCATCCCACGGTTGAGGGGGTAGGCGGCCGGGTTGTGACAAATTTTGTCCGTCCCTTGTAATCTCCCCACGCTCGGGGCGTGGTAAAGGTAAATTGCTGGACATCGCCCTTTGGGGCAAGGTGCCCGAAGTGAGGACATAATGACCAAGTGATCCTCGCTAGAGAGTTCGAGCCCATAAAGATACCTCACCACCCATAGTTATCCTAGGGTGACTCTGTTCGAGAGAAGTCACACAAACCGTTCCTCGTGGAAATACGATACCACGAATACTTCGGGTGAAATGCTATAACGACAATTCCGTGCGCTTGCGGATTCTTCTCAGATAACGTTAAGAAACGTCAACAAGCATTTCTACCCGTCAACAAACTACCACAAAGGGAGTAAAACTATACCTTTTTATACTCATATACATTTATTACTAATATATTTCCACTTGTAGTGTCCAAAATGTATTTTATAGTATTTATAATAAATACAGGTGGAAATACGACCAAAAGGCGTGACCCTGGAAAGCGTATTCCTGAAGATCACAAGCCCAGGGTAGAAATGGACCTAAATGCCAGAATTGGGCCAAGCCAACATCGCCCACACACTTTTCAGAACAGAAGACGACGACCCACGAAGACTTGGGCCGGGCCGAGCCTGGGGGTGCGGCAAGCACCCCAAAGGTGCGCCCGCACCCCCTGCTGGGGGCGGTTCGAGCCCGTCTTCGGTAGGTCGGCACATTAAGTGACCAGGAGGGCGGTGCGGTGCTTGGGTGGCCGGTTCACTGTACCTAGACGTGTCCTTGAGGTCGGTTGGGGGGTATTAGGGTCATTTGGCCACCTCTCCCATGTGTATAAGTAGCTCTCTCCTCTCCCTCATTCCACACACCTCAATTGGAGTAACACACCAATTCCACACAACACAAGGAGGAGCCCCAATGTAGAAGAGAGGAAGAAGACTCCACTCTACTCCTATCTTCTTCTTCTTCCTCTAAGTTCAAATGGAGAGTGAGAGAGGGAAGGCTAGAAGAGGGCTTGGCCTCTTCTCCATGGAGTCCCTGTACCCAGGGTGCATCGCGGATCTCGGTGGGCCGAGTCTTGGGACTTGTCGGCACCCGCCATGCTTGTACCTCTACAACCTTCTAATCATTTGGGTAAGAATGGTTGTGTCCCTCTTCGGCTTATTACTCTTAAAGCATATTATCTAGCCGTTATAGAATTACGGGATTGATAGTCGTTCCTTCGGGCGTACTCGGTAGAAGGACCCGGGGGGCGGGTAAGCCTTGTCGACACTCGCAGAGTAATAACCACTAGTGTAGGCGTGGTGTCTAGGCTAAGGGTTTTCTATCTTTTGCGCATCCCACGGTTGAGGGGTTGGCGGCTGGGTTGTGACAAACTTTGTCCGTCCCTTTGTAATCACCCCACGTTCGGGTGTGGCGCAGTTGCAATTGCCGGACACCGCCCTTTGGGGTGGGGCGGTGCCCAAAGTGAGGACATAACAACCAAGTGATCCCGCTAGAGAGTTTGAGCCCATAAAGATACCTCACCACCCATAGTTATCCTAGGGTGACTCTATTCAGAGAGAAGTCACACAAACCGTTCCTCGTGGAAATACGATACCCCGAATACTTAGGGTGAAATGCTATAACGACAATTCCGCGGCGCTGGCGGATTTATCTCGTAATGCGTTAAGAAACGTCAACACTCTTCGTGCCCGAGGGTTTGAGTTCCCGGCCCGCGGCCGCGTGGACGGACGCGCTGGCGCTTTTGAGTCGCATTCGCGGCGAAACGGCTCGCTCGAGGCGGGATGTATTCACCCGCTTGTTGAGGTCGCTAGGGACGCCTTTTTCCGGGCGCGAGGGACGACCGCCGCGCCCTCGAGCTCGCTCTCGCTTTGCTTGCGTGGGTTTGTTTTGATTTGGCCGATATTTGGGCGCCCCCATATCGGACCTCCACAGAGCCCCCGAGCCGGGGGAGAGTGAGCTCTCCCTGGGCGCTTGAACGAACCGACTGTGGATCGTATGAGGGCCACGCGGGCGCCGCCCTACACGCATGGCGGTTCCTCTAATTCGGCGTCGCAGGTTGCCCCATCACACGGGGTTAACGCGGTGCTCGTTCTTCTATCTAAAATAAAAGAATTTTGCGCCCGCGTTGGTCGTCACTACGACGGGTCTACGCGGCGCCGCCGCCATTGGCGGCGCCGTAGAGACCGAGCGCCGGGCGAGATCGTGGGAGTCCGTCGGGCGTCGTCCCTGCGGCGCCGAGGCGAACCGTTGCCTCCTCGGCTATAACTGAGGGCTCGAGCCGCGGAGGTGGCATCCGCCCTCCTCCCCCCGCATTCCTTCTTTTCCCCTTCGTGCTCGCCTTGTCTCTAAATGGAGGGCGAAGGGTCTTCGGATGTTGGAGGCCGGGGGGAAGGACGTCGTCATCGGCAGAGGCGAAGCCGTCCTCCCGCCGCCGCCGCGTCACTGGGCGATCCCGACGCCGCCTGGTGCCATGCCCCCTCCCCGGCTCCGGCGCGCCTCCTCCTCCGCTCTCGGGAGGCGAAGATTGCCAAGCTCCGCCGGCCTTTGGCCGCGCCCGAGGCAAGGGGACGCGACGGCGCCGGCGCTCATCGACGACCGAGGAGGGAGCTCGCGATGCGGTGTATTCAATGCGAAATGCCGAGATCGGTTTAAGCCGAGGCGAGTGCTCGTCTTCTTGGTTCATCCTTCGGGTTGGTGTTCGTCCGCGACTTCTTGATGCTTTCTTATTTCACTCGGAGGAGGCGGATCACCTCGCGGGAGTGGCTCCCGAGGTCACCGCTCGCGGTGTCCGACGCGAGCGGTGGTGGCCGGGCGATGCTGCGCCGCCGGGCGATCGCGCCCGACCGACGGAGTCGGGGATTCTTTCGACGGGGACTCCCCAAGACCTTCGCCGATGATGTCGAGGACTTCGAGGCCGTGGCGAGGAGGTGGTGGCGAACGCGACGCGTGGCGCCCTCCTCGCGGAGGAGTAGTTGGCCGGTCCCGTGGGCCGTGGCCGCGGCGCTTCGGCCGCCGGGCGGGTCATCGTCACAAGTCGGTTGGGCAAGGACCGCAAGGCGCTCCTGACCGCAGGGTTCGCGAGCACGGTGTGGCGGCTCGAGCTTGGTGTGGCCTCGGGCGCCATCATCGCGGAGGTCGCCGTGGCTAGGGCTCTCCTTTGTTTCTTTTTGCTTTCGTAGTCTCCTACCTCGGGTTATGTACTCATATCTGTATTCATATATATAAGTAAGCGATGAATGCGTTCGAGGGAGGTTAATTCACCTTCGATGCCCCTTTATCATCTCAGCGTTCGACGCCGATCTCATCTTGTGTTGATTTCGAGAACCGAGACGAGATCTTGATCGTAGCTAGTTGTAAGGTCGTGAGCTCGTCGGGCGAGGACCTCGTGATTCGCCCCGATGTAAGGCGATTTTGCCGATGGGGTTCCCCGAAGTTCGTGATACTCCGCCATGGAAGACCTCATCCGGCTGGTCGTTTTTCACCGGGTCGGCTTGCGTGATGTCGCCCCCCGTGCCTCCCCTTTGCCTATGGTTTGCCTCGAGGACGCTAGATCATTCGTGGGTGCGCGCTGCTAGCACCCGCGGTGTAGCCCCCAGGCTCCACGGAACGGAGAAGTTCGCGTGGAGGCTTTTTAGGGGTTGTCACATGTTTGTCTTTCCGTTTCCGCGCGCGAGGTCGTAAGGGAGGTGAGCTCGGGCCTGATTTTGCCTTGTCGGCCGAAATCGGGTGCTCGTGAGCTGATAGCGGGCGGTTTGAGAGGCTAAGCCGCCAGCTCGTTCGATGTGGTCGCCTAGTGGATCGATCCCGCTTTAGGCGGAAGCCCCCGAGCTCGATCGTGAGCTCGGGCGAATCAACCGGTCGCCGATGCAGCCGCCTTAGTGCCCTCGCCACGGTGTCCTTAGGGCAGCCGCCGAACCTCGTGGAGGAGGCTTTTGAACCCTGGGGATAAACCAAGCTCGATAAAAGCTCGAGCTCAGAATCGCTTGGGCGAAGCTCAGACGCATTTTTCTCTCGCAGCAAAAACCGGCCGTTAGTAATTACCCGGCCGGAAAGTTCCGGCGTTGAGCTCCGAAAAGGTTCGGTGGTACATCGAAGCATATGCCGAGGCCCGCGAGAATGGCGCGATTCTCGCTGAGGCTTTTCCGGAGAGTTTTCGTGAGGCCTGTCGACATCTCTTGCGCCGATCGCTGCGCTTGAGATGGTGGGCTCAAACTCGGTCTTGCCTCGTTGGTCGAGACCGAGCGCCCGTGAGCCGCTAACGGATGGTCCGGGAGGCTCGAGCTCGTCCACCGCTCGCTCGATCGGCCAGTGGATCAACCTCGGTTACGAGCCCGACTGTTATTCTCGAGCCCCGAGTATAGACGGGGTGTGGCGTCTCCCCGTCGGCGAGGTCGCCCCGTAGTCGCCAGAGCCCTCGACCGACCCGCACGCTAGACGTAAGCCCCCCGAGCTTTTTCGGGAGCTCGGGCGAGGGCCGTCGGTGTCGCTATTGTCCGGCGCTCCCGCCGTTTTGTCTCCGGCGGCTCTCGAGCTCAAGGTGAGCCCGCCTTAGAACCCGGAGGTGGTGAGCCCGCGACGTGAGCTCGATTGACGAGCTTGCCGGTTCGGCCGTCGCGTGGAGCTCGTATTTTCACCCGTTGGGAAAAAATATGACCGTTGAGATCTTACCGCGTTGCATCTTACCGCTGGTCGAGCATCGCGATTAACGTCGCGGCCGCTTGGTCGCCGCCCGGTGTCGCGTGCACGGTGATTTCGCGAGCGGTTCGGGGGATCGCGGGCGCGTGGCGGCCCCCCGCGGTTTCACCTCGTGCGTCTCCGCCGTGGGGGAGCTCTATAAATAGGAGAGGATCCACGGCGGATTCACCTTCCCCTTCCTCGCCTTCCTCGCGCACGCACAATCGGAGAGAGAGAGAGAGAAAGAGGGAGAAGAGGAGGTGAGAGAGATAACCCGAAGGCCGCCGGTTGCCCCGGGCGATCCTTCACACTTCCTCCTTCGCCTAAGAAGCTTCACCGAGGAGGAGATGGGCTCGTGGCGCGGCCCCTCGACGGCGTTGGAGGACTGATCGAGCGGTGCAAGCCTCATTGGCGTGCCATTCCCGCGCGACGGAGGCACTAGAGTGGATCATCCCGGCGACGAGGGAGGCGCCCGAGCCGTCGGAGGGCTACGCCGTGTCGTTCATCGCGTTCCACGGCGCGGCTCGGCATGCTCGCGGCGACTTCTTCCGGCGGTTGATTCGTATTGGGCGCCGAAAGCCCGAGATCGGCCGAACGGGACGCCGCCGCTCCTCTCAACCCTCGGTCATGCTCTGCGAGGATGGTTGGGATCCCACCCAATGGGGAGCTCTTCAGCATTACATCTACGCCAAGATCCGCCCGTCGGGCAAGGTCGGTAGGGCCGGCCGCCGATCGCGTGTGCGGCCAGATAAGGGGAAGGTCCGTGAGACCTTCCCGATGGGTGATCCCTTCCGGCGACTTGTGGGTGGAGGAAGAGTGGTTCTATCGAAGAAACGACGACTCCTTCCCTCTGCCGCCTGACACCGGTCGCATATTCGACGAGGGAGCGAGCCGTGGCGCGAGAACCCGCCCGGCCGGCGCTTGAAAAAGACGCGTGGCGGCCGTTGTCAAGATCAAGGCGCCGGGACGCCGGTGTTGACGGCCAACCATGTCATCGGGACCTGGCTCCGCCCGTCGGTGGTTCCTCTCCACGCCGGAAGCTCTCCGCATGTGGGAGATGACGGAGGAGAAGAAGCCGTTCGTGGGGATCTGCGAACGCCAGCGCAAGCTCGACGAGCAGGTGGAGTTCTTCCTAGAGCCGGTGATGAGGACGGAACGAGGGGGCCGGTGGCTCCGAGGCTCTCCCGACGCGGCGACGCCGGGCGTTGGTGAGTACCTCCTCTTTTATATGAGCTCTCTTTTTCCCCGTCGTGTTCGATCCGAAGTCTCATCACGAAGCTCACGCTTGGCGGTCGGCGAGGTCCGTCCCTTCGGTCTCGCCTCCGCTGACGAGGCCGGCCCCGCCGTCGCCAAAGATGTCCCCCGCAAGACAGGGGGAGGCGGGCTCGCCCGGCGGGGGGCGGCGATCGGCCCGCCGAGGGGTTCGACGTTGAGCTGCCGAGGGAGCCCCTCGGCGTCGTTTTCCCACGTGGCCGGGAGACGGGGGCCTCGTCTGGCCCGACGAGCCGGACGGTGGTGATGGCGCTAGGCGCCACGGGGGCTCGCAGCCTCGCCTCACCGCCTTCGGCGAGGGCCGAGTTCTTCGGGGTCGGCGGTGCGCCCATGGGGCCGAGGCCGGGAAGAAGAATAGGTCGAAGAGGGTGGCCCCGGGCAAGCCCCTTTGTTCTCGTATTTTTGTTGACGACGATGTTTGGTCGAGATCGCCAAGCCTCTATCCGTGCTCGAGGCGGCGGGAGAATATAATGGGAAGTGCCCGAGGACGGAGGGCCTAGCTCGACAGCGCGAAGCCGGGCTCGGAGGCAGCCGGCTCTTCGCTCCCGCCGACGGTAAGCTCGATGCCCACGGTCGTGAGCCCGCCGTCGACGAGCTCGGGACGGCGAGCACGATGGCGCCATTGACGATGAGTTCCGCTGGGGCGAGCTTCGTGGGGACGGAGTTTGGCGGCGACGCGAGCGCGACAGTGGGTCCCGTGATGGTGGTGCTATCCTCTTTCGCGGGGAGCTACCGACCGTGATCTTCTTGCGACGTCCGGGGCCCGCGACGCCGGGCTCTTCGTCGGATCCAATCGCCATCGCGACGAGCACTGGTCGTCGCCGAGCTCCGCCTGAAACGCCGGGCGAGGGCGGGACATGGTCACGAGGGTGGCTCGTTCGGAGGAGGAAAAGGAAGTCCCACGGACGACGTCTTGGGGGACGCCGTCGACCTCGACGCCACTGACCCCTGCAGGGTGTCGTTCCTCGCGGCGACGATGATGGACATCGACGGGCGAGGGTGATGCAGCGGTGCCGCGCAGCGAGCCTCCCTCCAAGCTCGTCCGTCGGCCCTCCGACGATGTGCGCGCCGATGACGCCGCAGCCGATGAGCGCATCCGAAGGGCTGACTGCGTGCTCAGCCTTGCCCAGGTTTATACCGGGCCAGACGTCGGATATCTTCTTTGTGTCCCGCCCATGTGTTCATGCATTTGAGCTTTTCAGGCATGCAAGACTCCCTTCGGGGTACAACCACCGACCCGCTCTCGCCGAGGGCTAGTGGCGCCGGGTCGACGAAGCCGACGCCGACTTGCGCGAACATGCGCCGAGGAGATCGATGCAACGCAGTTCGGAGCAACCGCTTCCTCGAGCGCCGGCGGAGGAGGTCCCTGAGTACGTCCGCGAGGTGGAGGAGGGGGCCTCCCGTGAGGTCCGTGAAGGGGTCACGCGCGCCGCCGCGAGGCGGCGCAGAAGGAGGAGGAGCGGGAGCTTGCCCACAAGCCGCAGGCTGAGAAGATGTGGAAAGAGCCGGAGTCCCTCCGTGATGCTCGAGAAGAAAGAGCTAGAGCGCCGGTGTTGGAGCTCCGACGAGTCCCTTCTCGAGGGACAAGGACGAGCTCAAGGAGCAACTCAACCACCGCGACCGAGCTCGGGTAAGCGTTCCCGCCTCTTTGCGCAGTTTCTTCCCCTTTATCCGCTTGAGCCTCGGAAGTCGATCGTTGGGACCTCAGCCCACGATCGCCAAGCCCGAATTGTGGTGCGACCTCCGTGCCTTGGAGGCGGAGAGGGTCCCGGCTCAAGTTCGAGAACTACGAGTTCTCGTATAACGAGCAAGAGCTCTACGATGAGCTTTGGAGTAAGCGGGAGACCGTCTCCCTTTCGTGCCTTCGTGGCCTCGTGGTTCGTGGATCGACTTCTCACCCTCTTCTCGCAGCCTGAGAAGGAGAAGATCTTGAAGGCGGAGCGGGAGGTCGCGGACAAGGGAAGGGAGCTCGCCGCTTCGAGGCTTCCCTCCAAAGACACGGCTCGCAGGCCAGGGGCAAGGAGGGGAGACTCGAGGAGACGCACCATCGAGCCTCGCCGATGCGCGGAAGGAGATCGGGGACCTCCGCGCGCGAGCCGGGAAGGCCACCGAGGAGGCCGAGTTTGCGGGCGCCCGCCAAGGCCTCGCGACCACCACCGGGACGCCTCGCCGCATCCTGGCGTGGAGGAGGCAGCGGACCCTACCGAGCGGGTGTCGAGCATCCCGTGCAAGGTGGCGGAGGACGCGGCGCGGTGGCGCGCACAAGGCGGTCGGCCGCTTTCTCCCATTATCCGAGTTTGATGTCGACCTTCAAGACGGGGTGGGCGCCGGAGTCGATGACGCCGACACCGAAGCGGAAATCTCGCCCGCCCGAGGCCGTGACGGCGGAGGGTCTGGCCGAGCTCTTCAAGCTTGCCGCCGAGGAGCCGGGAGTCTTCGAGCTCCCCGCCGGTGGGAATGGAGCAGCCGAGGATCCCCTGCCATGGAGGAGGAGGAGGCCCGGAGCCGCTGGAACAGGTGCCCCCACCCGCGGAGGAGTAGAAACTCGAGGCTTGACCTCTTTCGGCGAACTAGCCAAGTCCTCGGAATTGAGGCAGACTGTAAAGACTCGAGTGGTGACGGTTTGGTGAAAGCTCGTGTTTTGCTATGCTTTTTTTTTCTTTGCTGTGCCTCGTCCCTACTCGTGACTTTTCGTATGAGCCCTTCTTTCGAAGGTTACCTGACGGGCCGTTCCTCGCCGGCCACGGGGGCGCGGGAGGTCGATAGGCAGTCACGCCGAGTTCTTAGATGGCGAGCTCATAGGGTAGCCGTCCGGGACTTTGCTCGGGCTGAGGGAGAAGAGTATGAGCTTGAGGATTTTGAGCTTGTTCGCTGAGCTCGGGGTTCGGGATCTTTTGCAAGGGATCGGTTTGGAAGAACGAGGGGTGCGCACCCCACTCCTTGTATCCCCCCGAGCGAAGGCTGGCCTCGTTGTATCCGAAGGTCAGTCGTTGCTCAATAAACTGTTAACGAAAAAATGAGCTCGAGTGCTTGCATGGATCGATGCAATCGGAGGACATTTTTCCTGGCGCAGCTTAGAGGGGTACAAAGCATCTAGGTGAAGTAAAGGGGGACAGGCTTATGGGCATGAAGCGCTAAAGACAAAGCAACCGCTCTAGAGATCCTAGGAGGGGTTGACGTGGCCGTTGTCGCCCGGCGTCGATCTCGTTGCTCGCTTGCCCGCCCTTCGAGCCAGCCCCCGAGCGAGGTCGAGGTCGAGATCGGAGCGACCGAGCTTCTGAGCGGCTGCGCGCCCCCCATCTCCCGCCGGCGCCGGATCGGTGAGGCTCGCGCTTCCTCCTCCTTCGTCCGAGGAGCCGCGGCCGGTGAGGGGCTCGGGGGGCGACCGCAGCGCCTTTGGTGACCAGGGGCCTCCGCAAGGGAGTAGAGACCCCCCGGGCGTCATCTTCCCCGCCCGGGCGACGGAAGGCGGCTCGGGGCGAGCCGATCGTTCGCTCCCCGACGGGGGGAGCGCGGGCCGGCCGTTGGGTCCCCAGACGTATACCGAGACGGTGGGGGCGGGCCCACGCCGTCGGCTATCCGTGACGGCGTGGCGCACGGCGTGGCGCGACGTGTCGAAAGCAGCGATGTGGCCTCTCGGGTCGAGGAGGTCGCACACATGCCCGCAGCCGCCGCGACGGACGTCCGGCAGGCGAGCCCGAAGCTCCCGGCACGAGGGACCGCGAGGTCTCCCGCTGGTTGTTGCCGCCTTCGCCCCGGTCGAGAGGTGACGGGCGCGCGCTCTTTGTTTGGGGTGGCGGCGCGGAGCCGACGTGGACCATGTCGTAGCCCTCGCCGGTGGCCGCGAACCTCGGGGGAGCCGAATCGAGGATCGTGGCCGCCGGGAGCGACGTGAAGGGAAAAGCCATCGGAGTGGTGATCGTCACACTAGCGCTGCCCTACCGGGCGCGCGCCAACCGCCGTGGTCTAATACCACCGCCACAAAGAATGTTCGCTAATGTGTGCTCCGATGGCCTAGCTCTAGAGATAATGACACGTGGATTATCTTGGTTCGGGGCAAATCGGGCACCCTAGTCCAAAGGTGATCACTATCCGAGCTCAAAGTGGGAATGGTGGATTGCGGGGCAAAGCGGGCGAGAGAGGGGAGGAGAGCTCCCAAGTCTCTATGATTGAGGTGGAGTGTCAATATCGAAAGTGGGGAATGGTGGATTGCGAAGTCCGGGAGGTTCGATTGCTTCCCCCTCCCCCGAAGGCCCGCCCCCTATTATAGTTGCAAGGGGGCAAGGACATCGGCTCCCTCGGGACCGAGGACTTTAGAAAACGTGTGTGTGCGTGTAGGGTATGGGATGAGGGGAGAGCTCTCGGATGAGCTCGCGGCGTCGCGCGGGAGTTGTCTTCGAGCTCCTGGAGACTTAGGATGCTGAAATTGGTCGTCGTCGTACGCGGGAAACGGGGTTGGGGCCGTGGTCAGGCATCGCCTTGTCTCCAATCGCAGTTGGAATCCGTCTCCTCGGTATGGAGCGCGCCCATGCCAGGCATGGGGGTGCGGTACCTGGTGTGTACCCGGGCGGCATCAGAAAGCGAGCTATTGGAGTTGACGGGGGTGTGATGAGATGACTCGATGATGACCTCCCCCCTGTCTCTCGTGAACGCCGCATGGCTACAGTGATCGTTAGGGAGTGGTTGGACATGTCAGAGAGTTGTTGGCCAACTCCCGTACCCGCAGATCGGACGAGCTCTCCTGGGTTATTAGCGCCGAGATCGTTGCGCGGGAGCTCGGGCAGTTTAGAGAGAGGTCTCCGGGAAGCTCGTTTGTCATGAGGACAATGGGGAGCTCGAACTCTTTCGGTAAGAGCTCGTCCGCAGAGCTCGGAGGCCCTTCGGATAAACTCTTTGTTGACGGTCACTAACGACATATTTTCCCCGTCAACTTACTACCATAAAGGGAATAAAACTATACCTTTTTATATTCATATACATTTATTACTAACATATTTCCACTTGTAGTGTTCGAAATGTATTTTGTTGTATTTATAATAAATACAGGTGGAAATACGTCCAAAGTACGCCATCCTGGAAAGCGCATTCTCAAGGATATCAAGCCTAGGGTGGAAATGGACCAAATCTGCACAACCAGGCCGAGTCAAGCCCATGGTACAACTTTTCAAGCCCAACCAACGCAGCACGCCAAAGCTCGGACTGGGCCGAGCCCAAAGGGGTGCGGGTGCACCCCAAGGTGCGGCCGCACCCTGATGGGGGCGGTTCGAGCCCAGTCAGCTCGTGGCGGTACATTAAGTGCTCAAATGGTCGGTTTGGGTGTTGATGGCCGGTGCAACGTACCTGGATGCCCTGCCTAGGTCGGTTTGGGGGTAATAGGGTCATTTGGCCACCTCTCTCATGTGTATAAATAGGTCCCCTCTCTCCCTCTCTCAACACACCTCAATTGGAGTCACACACCAATCCCACACAACACAAGGAGGAGCTACAATGTAGAAGAGAGGAAGAAGATCCACTCCACTCCTATCTTCTTCTTCTTCCTCTTAGTTCAAAGGGAGAGTGAGAGAGGGAAGGCTAGAAGAGGGCTTGGCCTCTTCTCCATGGAGTCCCGGTGTACCCCCGGTGCATCGCGGATCTCGGGTGGCCGGAGTGCTTAGGACTTGTCAAGACTCGCCACGCTTGTACCTCTACAACCTTCTAATCATTTGGGTAAGAATGGTTGTGTCCCTCTTTCGGCTTATTACTCTTAAAGCATATTATCTAGCTGTTATAGAATTACGGGATTGATAGTCGTTCCTTCGGGGCGGTGCTCTGGTAGAAGGACCCCGGGGACGGGTAAGCCTTGTCGACACGCCAGAGTAATAACCACAAGTGTAGACGCAGTGTCTAGACTAAGGGTTTTCTATCTTTTTGTGGCGCATCCACGATTGAGGGGGTAGGCGGCTGGGTTGTGACGACCTTATCCGTCCCTTGTAATCCCCCACGTTGGTGTGGTAAAGTGCAATTGCCGGACACCGTCCCTTTGGGCGTGGGCCGGTGCCCGAAGTGAGGACATAACACCCAAGTGATCCCGCTAGAGAGTTCGAGCCCATAAAGATACCTCACCACCCATAGTTATCCTAGGGTGACTCGTTCGAGAGAAGTCACACAAACCGTTCCTCGTGGAAATACGATACCTGAATACTTAGGGTGAAATGCTATAACGACAATTCCGTGCGCTTGCGGATTCTTTCGCATACGTTAAGAAACGTCAACAAGCATTTACGGCGCCGTTCTTAGGGAACGGTAGTCGTAAATCTCTCTGAGCCTAGAGCACCCGTGTGTTGTATCCAAAAAACAAACAAAAATAGTTATTTATTTTTATTTTTTCAAAACGAAGCCAACTTTCCAATTTCAAAATCCTTCTGCTTCAATGGTGAGTTCACAAGAGCCACAATCTTTTTCAAAACCAAAATTTTTATCTGGCTATGAACTTACCCTAAATTTAAAGAAAAAAAAACTTTTGGTTCGGGCACTCCATCTCTGGTGACCATTTTGAAAATCTTTGTTGCCACCTACGAGATTTCGAGGAATTATGATCATGCCTTAGCATTCCTAGCATGATCCAAGAAATTCACGTGTGGAATTTGTTTCTGCTCTCCCTCATAGGGAAAGTAAAACAATAGTACACTATTGCCGTAGGAAGTTTGAATGGGGACTGAGAAGAACTCAAAGACATTTTTTGTCTAGCATTCTTCCCCATCAATGCCTACCAAGGACAATCCTCGATTTCAAATAGGATGAGAAGGAGTCCATAGGTGCAGCCTAGGCCAGGTTTATAATGTTTATACATGTTGGCCTAGACTTGTCATGACCCGATGGTATGCTTTTGCATATCTTTTGTTCGGTCTTGACATGGACGCTGCCCTATGCCTTGACATGACCATTGGAGGGTCGTTTGCACGTAAACCTACAACGGAACATAGGAAAACCCTTGAACACATCCTAGAGAAGCTTGCTTCTCCCGTTGTAGAAGCTATCCCCCTCCACATTAAGGGCATGTCAAGCATTGAGGAGCCCTCATCAGTCGAGCCATTCCTCATACCATCGTTAGAACCGACTGTTGAGCCCTCTCCCGAACCACGAACATCGAAGGAAGGAATGCTTCATCCTTCGGAGTTCGTGATTGAATTCAAGGATGATGACAGAACCTTGTAAACCGAGGTGCGCTTAGACTTCCATATCTATCTCATCCTTGATTTCAATCTTCTCATAGGCTACCCTCTCGAAAAACAAATCATAAAAAACCTATAGAGGGAAGCGTGATGAGAAGTTGGGAAAGATTGCTTTTCGCCTCTCACACCTAGACATCCTAAAAAGGCGAAGCATCTTCCCAACCAAAACCCGTTCGAGGAGGCGATGTCTATAACTCTACTCGTTCCACCCAAGTTGTTTCCACATCTTAGTGAAACGAATCACACTGTCGCTCTCACCCGAACACAAGTCATGTCCCTCGGCCGATAAAACATTGTTCTTGACAATGGTCAAGATTCAATGTTAGATCCCTTCATGTCACATCTTTTGAGGATAAACCCTCATGTGCCATGGACATGCACGAAGCGATAACTCTTGAGACCTAGTGGAAATCTGTTTTTCGAGCATAACAAGTTGTCACTTGAGACTTCTTACATGCTCACCTTTGAGTCTTCTTGAGTTTGTCTTGCTTCTAGCCGAAAGTGCTTCGACGATGATCACAACCATCTCTTGGTTCTCATTGTAAACCTTTTTAAGAGAATGGTTGCAAGTCTCGTAGTAGCATGTTGGCTTAACCTTGTGGTCGGCGTAATGCTAAAATTTTTAGTGGTGAAACTAGGAACTTCACCACCACCGGTACGCAAGATGTTTTTCCCAGGTCAAGCTTATGACCATAACTTAAGCACTGCCGGGAGATACCCCGGACTATCTAAAAAAAAAAGAGAAGCACGAAAAGTCTCTCTTTTCTTTTTAATAAAAGCAAGAACATGTTATCAAGTTAGTATGCACCTTCGGGTATTCTTGTCGCTAACCATTTTTGGTGGAGATCGATTAAGAAGAACAAAGAAGCATGCGGCGCTTCGAGAACATGAGGGCTACATCACCAAACAAAAAAAAAGAGGAAAAAAATATAACTTTGATGCTCATCGATGATGGAACACGCTCACAAGGAGACCCGGACCCTGCACACTTGAATTTGCACAAAAGTCTAAGTATGGGGGAAGATGGTGAAAACCTCAAGTTCCATACACCAAGGCGTCACCTAAAAAAAAAGAGATGGTGAATAAAGAAAAATGATGTCACCCTACCTTGCTAAAAAAAAAAAGGGGAGAAGAAAGAGAGATTTTAAAAAAAAAATGAAGAAGACAAGAGAGGGAGGAAATAAACCTTTTAACCCCAAGTTCTTTGTCTGTTCTTATGATGACATCAAAAGACAAGCTTGGGGAGCCTCCAACCACGCGACCAATCACAACTCAGATCATTGCGCACAAGCTAGCACAACCATGAAAGGTAAGTAAAAGCTAGCTTGGGGAGGACTCCAAGAAAGGTAATGTGAATCTCACATTTTGATTATAATCTCTATCTTATAAAATGATGAGATTTGCTCAATGAATTTTCATGCCTATACATATGAGCTATGGAAATGTTTAGTTTTAAACCCTTGTTGAAATGATGAATAGTTGCTCTGTCTTATGCTTTGCCACGTGCCTAGTTTATAATTCGAATTTCTCTAGAGTTTGGGTTTAGTGGCTAAGTCTAAAAACTCATCCCGAAAAAAAACCCGATTCATGTGGGTTGCATAAGCTCTATCCAGTCTAGGTTGTTGCCAAGTATGATATGGTACAAACAAATTTACTATGATTTCCTCCAAAAGAGAAACTTGACATCCGGGAATCTAATTTGAAAAGAAAAGAGAATTGCTATGGGCTATGCTAAAAAAAGAAGAAAAGAGAAGAGATGAAAAATGGACACGTGTCGAGGGCGAGTAGAGCCCACATCTCCAAAAAAAAAAAAAAAGAGGAAATAAAAGACAAAAGTCTAGGGCGAAGCAGAGCCCACCTCTAAAAAAAAAATATATATAAATATATATAGCAATAAAGCCTATACTTTCTCAAAAAAAAACAAATATAATCTTAATCTAAATAAATCCCGGATGAGAAGGTTGATTAAAAGGATGAATGAAAAGTATTTACGTTATAACCGTTCTATCGGCAACCGCCCAAGGCTTTGAGAAAAGCTAAAAAGCCCCGCTACGATGAAAGGTAATAAAGGGTAAGAAAAGATGTGCCATTTTATTCAAACTATAGTAGAAAATCTTATTATAACCCCGGCACTTGTGAAACATAACCGGCATTGTAGCAACTCCGATCAACAACCAAGTATTTATCTTTTTGCTCGAGGGACGCGCAAAGGGTAAGCTTGGGGAGTTTGTTGACGGTCACTAACGACATATTTTCCCCGTCAACTTACTACCATAAAGGGAATAAATCTATACCTTTTTATATTCATATACATTTATTACTAACATATTTCCACTTGTAGTGTTCGAAATGTATTTTGTTGTATTTATAATAAATACAGGTGGAAATACGTCCAAAGTACGCCATCCTGGAAAGTGCATTCTCAAGGATATCATGCCTAGGGTGGAAATGGACCAAATCTGCACAACCAGGCCGAGTCAAGCCCATGGTACAACTTTTCAAGCCCAACCAACGCAGCACGCCAAAGCTCGGACTGGGCCGAGCCCAAAGGGGAGGTGCGGCCGCACACCGATGGGGGCGGTTCGAGCCCCGATCGGCTTTCGTGGCGGTACATTAAGTGCTCAAATGGTCGGTTTGGGTGTTGATGGCCAGTGCAACGTACCTGGACGCCCGGCTTAGGTCGGTTAGGGGGTAATAGGGTCATTTGGCCACCTCTCTCATGTGTATAAATAGGTCCCCTCTCTCCCTCTCTCAACACACCTCAATTGGAGTCACACACCAATCCCACACAACACAAGGAGGAGCCACAATGTAGAAGAGAGGAAGAAGATCCACTCCACTCCTATCTTCTTCTTCTTCCTCTTAGTTCAAAGGGAGAGTGAGAGAGGGAAGGCTAGAAGAGGGCTTGGCCTCTTCTCCATGGAGTCCCGGTGTACCCTTGGTGCATCGCGGATCTCGGGTGGCCGGAGTGCCGGACTTGTCGGCACCCGCCACGCTTGTACCTCTACAACCTTCTAATCATTTGGGTAAGAATGGTTGTGTCCCTCTTTCGGATTATTACTCTTAAAGCATATTATCTAGCTCTTATAGAATTATGGGATTGATGTCGTTCCTTCCGGGCGGTGTGCTCGGTAGAAGGACCCAGGGGCGCGGGTAAGCCTTGTCGACACGCCGAAGTAATAACCACTAGTGTAGACGCGGTGTCTAGACTAAGGGTTTTCTATCTTTTGTGGCGCATCCCACGGTTGAGGGGTAGGCGGCCGGGTTGTGACAGCCTTTGTCCGTCCCCTTGTAATCCCCACGTTGGGGTGTGGTTGTGTAATTGCCGGACACCGTCCTTTGGGCGTGGGCGGTGCCCGAAAGTGAGGACATAATGACCAAGTGATCCCCTCGCTAGAGAGTTCGAGCCCATAAAGATACCTCACCACCCATAGTTATCCTAGGGTGACTCGTTCGAGAGAAGTCACACAAACCGTTCCTCGTGGAAATACGATACCCTCGAATACTTACGGGTGAAATGCTATAACGACAATTCCGCGGCGCTATGATTCTTACGCATACGTTAAGAAACGTCAACAAGCATTTCTACCCGTCAACAAACTACCACAAAGGGAGTAAAACTATACCTTTTATACTCATATACATTTATTACTAATATATTTCCACTTGTAGTGTCCAAAATGTATTTTGTAGTATTTATAATAAATACAGGTGGAAATACGACCAAAAGGCGTGACCCTGGAAAGCGTATTCCTGAAGATCACAAGCCCAGGGTAGAAATGGACCTAAATGCGAGAGTGGGCCAAGCCAACATCGCCCACACACTTTTGAGCAGAAGATGACGACCCACGAAGACTGGGGCGGGCCGACCCAAAAGGGGTGCGGCCGCATTTAAAATGTGCGCGCCCGCACCCCCCGGCGGGGGCGGTTCGAGCCCGTCTTCGGTAGGTCGGCACATTAAGTGACCAGGAGGGCGGTGCGGTGCTTGGGTGGCCGGTTCACTGTACCTAGACGTGTCCTTGAGGTCGGTTGGGGGGTATTAGGGTCATTTGGCCACCTCTCCCATGTGTATAAGTAGCTCTCTCCTCTCCCTCATTCCACACACCTCAATTGGAGTAACACACCAATTCCACACAACACAAGGAGGAGCCCCAATGTAGAAGAGAGGAAGAAGACTCCACTCCACTCCTATCTTCTTCTTCTTCCTCTTAGTTCAAATGGAGAGTGAGAGAGGGAAGGCTAGAAGAGGGCTTGGCCTCTTCTCCATGGAGTCCCGGTGTACCCCGGTGCATCGCGGATCTCGGTGGCCGGAGAGTGCGGACTTGTCGGCACCCGCCATGCTTGTACCTCTACAACCTTCTAATCATTTGGGTAAGAATGGTTGTGTCCCTTTCGGCTTATTACTCTTAAAGCATATTATCTAGATGTTATAGAATTACGGATTGATAGTCGTTCTTTCCGGGCGTACTGCGGTAGAAGGACCCGGGGGGGGCCGGGTAAGCCTTGTCGACACGCCCGCAGTAATAACCACTCAGTGTAGACGCGGTGTCTAGGCTAAGGGTTTTCTATCTTTTTGTGGCGCATCCCACGGTTGAGGGGTAGGCGGCCGGGTTGTGACAAGACCTTGTCCGTCCCTTTGTAATCCCCCACGTTAGGGGGTGTGGTGCAAAGGTAAATTGCCGGACACCGTCCTTTGGGCGTGGGCGGTGCCCGAAGTGAGGACATAACAGCCAAGTGATCCCTCGCTAGAGAGTTCGAGCCCATAAAGATACCTCACCACCCATAGTTATCCTAGGGTGACTCTGCTCGAGAGAAGTCACACAAACCGTTCCTCGTGGAAATACGATACCCGAATACTTAGGGTGAAATGCTATAACGACAATTCCGCGGCGCTGCGGATTCTTACGCATACGTTAAGAAACGTCAACAAGCATTTCTACCCATCAACAAACTACCACAAAGGGAGTAAAACTATACCTTTTTATACTCATATACATTTATTACTAATATATTTCCACTTATAGTGTCCAAAATGTATTTTGTAGTATTTATAATAAATCTGGTGGAAATACGACCAAAAGGCGTGACCTCGAAAGCGTATTCACGAAGATCACAAGCCCAGGGTAGAAATGGACCTAAATGCCAGAATTGGGCCAAGCCAACATCGCCCACACACTTTTCAGAACAGAAGACGACGACCCACGAAGACTTGGGCCGGGCCGAGCCCAAAGGGGTGCGGCCGCACCCCAAGGTGCGCCCGCACCCCGGCCGGGGGGCTGTTCGAGCCGTCTTCTCGGTAGGTCGGCACATTAAGTGACCAGGGAGGGCGGTGCGGTGCTTGGGTGGCCGATTCACTGTACCTAGACGTGTCCTTGAGGTCGGTTGGGGGGTATTAGGGTCATTTGACCACCTCTCCCATGTGTATAAGTAGCTCTCTCCTCTCCCTCATTCCACACACCTCAATTGGAGTAACACACCAATTCCACACAACACAAGGAGGAGCCCCAATGTAGAAGAGAGGAAGAAGACTCCACTCCACTCCTATCTTCTTCTTCCTCTTAGTTCAAATGGAGAGTGAGAGAGGGAAGGCTAGAAGAGGGCTTGGCCTCTTCTCCATGGAGTCCCGTGTACCCCGGTGCATCGCATGGATCTCGGGTGGCGGAGTACCGGACTTGTCGGCACCCGCCACGCTTGTACCTCTACAACCTTCTAATCATTTGGGTAAGAATGGTTGTGTCCCTCTTTCGGCTTATTACTCTTAAAGCATATTATCTAGCTGTTATAGAATTACGGGATTGATAGTCGTTCCTTCGGGGCGGTACTCTGGTAGAAGGACCCCGGGGACGGGTAAGCCTTGTCGACACGCCAGAGTAATAACCACTAGTGTAGACGCGTGGTGTCTAGGCTAAGGGTTTTCTATCTTTTGTGGCGCATCCCACCGGTTGAGGGGTAGGCGGTTGGGTTGTGACATTTGCTGACTCGGTCACTAACGACACATTTGTAACGTCAACATCCTACCATAAAGGGGTGAAACTATACCTTATCATACTCATATACATTTATAACTCACATATTTCCACTTGTAGTGTCCAAATTATTATTGTGCAGATTTATATAAGAAACAAGTGGAAAATGTACCAAAAGGCGCCTCCCCGGAAAGCGCATTCTCGAAGAACATCAAGCCCAAGGGAGAAATGGACCAAACACGCAGAATCGGGCGGGCAAACACCGCCATACAACTTTTCAGCCCAAAGACGCCACCCCGGGCCGGCGAGGAGCGAGGGGGGCCTGCAAAGGTGCGCTTGCGCGCACCACACAGTGCGGCCGCACCGCGGCCGAGGCGGCTCGGGCCCAGCCTTCGGGAGGCGGTTCATCTCCTTCCAAAACTCGGGCGTTGCCGGCGTTAGTTGGTCGGTTTGGTAGATTTGGAAGGTGTTCCTAGGTCGGTTTTGGCTCCTTCCATATGGGGAGGGACATTTTCCAATGAGCCCCCTCTCCTCTACCTATAAAAGGAGGCCATGTCCCACCATTGTAACACACACCATTTGGAGCCTCCTCACTTTCTACTCTTCTTCTCCTCTCCTCTCTACTCCTCCACTTCTAGTTCTTTTTAGTCTTTAGTAGTATTTGGAGCAAGGCTAAGCTTCATTGGAGAGCTTGTACTTGGGAGAAGGAATATTCGGTATGAATACGCTTATGGTTTATCCTCAAGTCTTGATCTCATATGCTTGTGCAATAGAGCTAGAGTATTTACATGTTATATTCTTAACATGTTGTTCTCATTTTACGATCATGATAGAAGAACTAGACTATAGTTCCTATGTCGTGGTTAGTCGATAGAACTTAGGGCCTAACCATTCATGCCATGTATTTGAGTAGAGTAAGAGTTGTGCCGAGGTGGCGGTTCGATTTGTGCCCTTCGGGGCTTGCTCGTGTCCTATTCCGTCCATCCGTAGGGTGGGGGCCATGGGGGACATGGGTAGTGTCCGAGTATCTTGGGACGTGGTGTCCGGATGCCGGTATCCTTCGAATATGAGTGCATGCCACGGTTGAGGGGGGGGCGGCTTGGTCGTGACAAGCCTTGTCCGTCCCTTTGAAATCCCCCACGTTTCGTGTCTTTTGTAGGAGTTCGTAAATGCTTCTATTGGGCCGTATGGCTCCAGGGAGTCTCCCCGTCCATCTCACTCTCGACCCTAAAACTCTAGTCATCTATGTTTGCATGATTATTAACTTGTTCTTTGCACAACTACTTTAGAATGCCCGCTCCACTTAGGAATATTCTTTATTCTTTATTTTTTTTTTTATCCTTGAGGTTGGCCCAAGTGTGTGTCACACTATCTTAAACTATCATGACTTACCCCCTCGTATTGAGTATTGGTCAACCGCATAGACATGTCGTCTTGTTCATGCCCCCCGCTAGAGTCCTACACCATGCCTTCCTTTGGGAAAATATAAATAACGATACCCCTGAATATCTCCGGGTGAAATGCTACAACGGTATTTCCGTGCGCTTTGCGGACTTGTTACGCGGAATGCTCGAGAATGCCACCCGACATCCCCGTGGCGATGGTAACCGGAATTTAACAATTCCGTGAAGTCGTTGTGGGAGGTCAACCTGCGGGTTCCAGTGGTTTTGCCTTTTTGGCACTTTGCGCTTAGGAAACACAACAACGTACTTTGTCCGTCCCCTTGTAATCACCCCACGTTCGGGTGTGGCGCAGATTGCAATTGCGGACATAATCCTTTTGGGCGTGGGCGGTGCCCGGCGAAGGTGAGGACATAACAGCCAAGTGATCCCCGCTAGAGAGTTTGAGCCCATAAAGATACCTCACCACCCATAGTTATCCTAGGGTGACTCTATTCGAGCTTAAGTCACACAAACCGCTCGTGGAAATACGATACCTCGAATACTTCGGGTGAAATGCTATAACGACAATTCCGCGCGCTTGCGGATTTATCTGTGTGCGTTAAGAAACGTCAACACTCTTCGTGCCCGAGGATTTGAGTTCCCGGCCCGCGGCCGCGTGGACGTGGACGCGTTGCGTTTTTGAGCTCGCATTCGTGCGAAACGAAGCTCGTTCGAGGTGGGGATGTATTCACCCGTTTGTTGAGGTCGTTGTGGGACGTCTTTTTCTAGGCGCGAGGGACGACCGCCGCGCCCTCGAGCTCTGTCATTTGCTTGCAGGGGTTTGTTTTGATTTGGCTGGATATTTGGGGTGTCCCAGATATCGGACCTCCACAAGATTTTTTTTATTTATAAAAGATTTTTTTTCTTTTAGATAAGCCTAAGATGAACAAAGATCACTACACATGCATATTATCGAACATGTCCTAATAGATCATCCCTTTAACCAACGCCTTCCAAGAAGAACGGCGCTTTTAAATGCTTGTTGCATTTCTTAAAGCGCAATCACTAGAAACAGGTTTAGAACCCGTCTCTAATAACGGCGCCGAAATGCGCCCGTTGACATTCCTAAGTGAAACCACCGTGTCGGTGATAACACTAGGTACATCAACGGTGATAGATCTTGCCAAATAAGATATTCCTCCGCAAGCGCACGGATCTATCATTGTAGCATTTCACCCGGAAGTATTCAGGGTATCGTTATTTATATTTTTCCCAAAGGAAGGCATGGTGTAAAAGTCTCTAATTCGGACATGGTCAAGATGACACGAATGTATAATAGACCAATGCTCATAATAGGGGTAGAATAAGGTAGGTAGTAGGATAACTTGACACACACACTCGAGCCAATCTCAAGGATAAATATAAAAGAATGAATAAAAGAATAAATCTAATATGGAGCAGGCATATCCTAGATAGTCATGTCAAGATAGCAGATACACACATGTTTTATGGTTAGAGATTCTAAGTCAAGATAGCCAAGGTCTGCCGAATTACTTCGGGCACCGCCCACGCCTTCAAAGAACGATTGTCCAGGCAATTAGCACTGCGCCACACCCGAACGTGGGGGATTTCAAGGGGACGGACAAGGCTTGTCACGACCAAGCCGCCTACCCCCTCAACCGTGGGATGCGCCACAAAAGATAGGCAACCCCTAGCCCAGACACCATGTCTACACTAGTGATTATCACTCTAGCGTGTTAACAAGGCTTACCCGTCCCCGAGGTCCTTCTACTAGAGCGCCGCCCCCGAAGGAACGACTATCAATCCCGCAACCCAACATCAACCAAGGCTAACTCTAGGTAGAACTCTTCATAGCAATCTAGCTCTTTGGTCTAAACATGTATGTATGATAGACTAAGCACAAAGTTCTATAAGACAAGATCATGATATAGAAACTATATACTAGTTCATCAATCAAGATTATGTCATAAGGACTTTGCTCTAATTCAAGAACATGACTATATTGATAAGTAGAGAACAAGAACAAGATGAAGAACTCTAAATTGATCATACCGAATAGCTCCAAAATGTCTTGCTCTCCTTTATTAATCCTTGCAAAACTCCTCCTAAGTACAAACTAAGAAGAAGAAGAAGAAGAAGAAGAAGAAGAAGAAGAAGAAGAAGAAGAAGAAGAAGAAGAAGAAGAAGAAGAAAAAAGAAGAAGAAGAAGAAGAAGAAGAAGAAGAAGAAGAAGAAGAAGAAGAAGAAGAGAGGCTACATTGTGTGGTGTGTGTTACAAGGGAGGGAGTGCCCATCTATTTATAGGACCTTCACCATGGGATCCTATCTTGGCTAAGCCATTTGGTACTAATCCCGCACCGCCTTCTGGGCAAGCAAACACCGCCTCCAGACTTTTCAGGTCGAGATGGGCCGCCAGGACGAAGATGGGCCGATTTGGCCTCCGTGAGAGGTGCGCCCGCACCAATATAATCTCTGTTTGGGCTGAAACTTTGCATGAGCACATGGGCCTCGGAGTTAGCTTCGTTTCGAGTATTCGTTCGCTGAAATCCGATTTCGTATGAGAAAGTTATGCCCAAAACATTGAACCCATGTCCTGCGGTCCGTTTATCATTTCATGTTGGATTCGGGCCTCGACCTCTTGGGCTTGTGTTTGGATATTGATATTTTATGGGCTTTTCTCCTCTCTTTTCCTTGCTTTGCTTATGTCCATTTAGGGCCTTGTTATCTTTTATATATTTTCCAACATTGCCCTTCCATGAAGGGCGTTGGCTCGGCCCAGTTCTGCGTGTTTTGTCCATTTCTCCCTTGGGCTTGATGTTCATCAGGAATACGCTTTCCAGAGAGGCGTCTTTTGTTATATTTTCCACTTGGTTTTTATATAAATCCTGCAAAACATTATTTTGGCACTACAAGTGGAATTATGTCAATAATAAACGTATATGTGTGTAGTAAGGTATAGTTTCACCCCTTTATTGGTAGAATGTTGACGTTAAAAATATGTCGTTGGTGACCGTCAACACCCTTCTCGCCCAAGCCAAGGAAAATAGCGGCAAAGAAGAAGAAGAAGAAACGCTGCCGCCTCGCCATTGCCGGCGCCGCCGTCATGGAGCACCCTCACCACCGCCTCCTTGGCCATCCCAGCCCGGCCGAGGCTCGCTTCGCATGCCGCACTACCCCACGAGACCTGCTAGAAGAGAGAAAGGAGCTCGGGAAGTGGTAGAACGCCGAAATCCGCCGCCGCCACCGGAATTTCCGGCCACGCGCCGCCGACGACGGAAGGTCGCCGCCCGAATGATTCGCCATTTTTCTTCGCTTTTCAGCGGCGTTTCGCTTACCTCCTCACGACGAGACTTGTGTGCAGCCCAATCGACGAACACCGCCCGTTCGCCGGACCAACAACGCCGCCGCCGTGACCTACGCCGCGCCGGCCGCGGGCCAAGCCCACCCCGCCACTCGCTCTCCTAGCAAGCGCAGCGATGCGCCCCGCAGTCTTGTAGGTGAGACACTCGCCAATCGAGCCATCCCTCGCCCGAGTATTTGAACGCCGTCGGCGCCGCCATGCATGCCGCCACCGCCGGGTCGCGCCGCCGTCGAACGCCGTCCCCTTCGCCAAGTCCGACAACCGCCTAGTGGTTTAAGCGCCGCCACGATGCCGTAGAGCTCATGCCCGCCTTGCCTTGGTCGAAACTCGCCGGAATCGACCGCTGCCGCCGCCATGCGCGCCGCCACTTTCGCCGTCGTCGCGGCCACTTGCACTAGAGTCCGCCAAACCAGGCGCTACGGCCACCATCTGCGTAGATCTCGCCGAGACGAAGTCTAGAGGTGCCCTTGGTTTTGCCGGAGAGTCCGCCGCCCGGGCGAGATCCGCCATGCCGCCGCCGCTGCCCTATTTTGGCTCACCGACCAGCGGGCCCCGCGTGTCGGTCACCGCTTTTCTTTTCTTTTATCCTTTTTGAAATGATTGAAATGCTTGTAAAATTCGTGCATGTCTCGTTTTTAATCCAAATCGAGTGCAACAAGTTTTGTTATTTTTCTTGTCAGTAGATCTACATGAGAAAATTATGAGATTGCATATTTGTGATGTTTTATATATAGTTTTATTTATTGCTTTATTGCCATGAAAATAGAGGAAATGCATATCTAATTCTTGGTGCATGATAAAATAGTGGTTCCTATAGGACATGTTCATGTTTTTACATGTGGAGTGCAGGAAAAAATATCATATATGCCATGTTCTGTTGTTGAAATGTGATTTTTGATTTATGTGTATTTACCATGATTTCTTAGGAAATTCATAGAAAAATAATTACTAGGGTTTTTGCCATGCTACTTTTTGTATATGCATTTCTTACTGTTATGAAGCATTCCATGTTCATGGTTAAGCAGTTTCATGCTTTTCATAGTACAAAGTATTTTCATGCCTTGTTTTTTTATGCTAGCTTGTCATTTTTGTGTAGGACAAGTATATGCATGTTCTTGCTATGCAATTTTTATGGTAGGCATCTTAGACCAGTAGGATGCTCTAGTAATTTTTGTAGATTTTTCTAAGGTGTTTACATATTTACCATAATTATGATGCATGGGAATTAGCCTAGAAATGCTTGTTTATAGTAGGGCAAGTGTTTTGATAATTTTATTGTTTGTTCTTAGGATAAAAAGGACCTGTTAGTGTGGTTAGTTTGCTGGTTACATGTTAGGGTGTGCATGTGTAGTGTTTGTTTAGGGAATGTTATTTCATGTACTTTAGTTTATCTTTTGGCTTGATCAGTAGGTCTATTTGGTAGATTATAACTTGTTTTGCTTGCTGTAAGAGTTCTAGGTGAAGTGCATGCTTGAGTGATTTATAGTAGATGTTGTAAGTTATAGTTTGTCGGAAAACAGAGCCTCTGTTTTCTCTGTTTTCAAGGCTGTTAATGTCAGAATTAGGTCAGGGTGGTATGGAATGTTTTGTAGATAATTTCGTTAGCTTTCCAACGAGTGTTCGTTTGCTGCATTTGGAGTTATAAAACTCCCTCGTGTGACTGTTTTAGTGACAGCATGTCTAGCTGCCATTTTCAGCATTTAGTGAAATAGGATGTTTGCTTTATGTAGGTTGTTAGGGTTTTTGTGTAGTTATATTCATGCTTTTACGGAAGAGATATGCACTTATTAGTATCATACATCCTAATGCATTCATCCATCATTCTACTTTATTTATACACAAGCATGTTTCTATGCATTGGTATATTAATTAGTCTTGCATATGCATGCATTATATCAAGATCAGAGGAGTTAGTTAGGGAGGAGACCAAAGATGATGAGGACATCACCACGCTGGACACGCCTACGCCACGGTCTTCCCCAAGTTGCAATTCATCTCCAACTCAGCTGCCACGTCACCCTCGGATTCAGCAGACATGTCGTCAATGTTTTGGTCGTAACTCCCTCATACGATATCGAAACGGGCGATCTTGGACTCTATGGAAAGGGGACGACGACGCCGTCGTTTTGGATCTGGTCCCAGCTCCAGATGGCTCGTGGATCATTCTGTGTGACCACGGCAAGGTGCTGCGTCACCTATTTTGGGCCAATTTGGTCATTTATCGTGTCGGGCCTTAAGCCCAAGTTGTGGACGCCCAACCCCTGGCCGCCCTCAACCCTAGGTCGCGTCTTAGACTATAAACACAGCCGCCACCACTGCTAGTTACTCGGGTTTTGTTTAGTTTGAGTTTTCCATCGAGAAACTTGATTGATTCATTGTATTCATGAAGATTATTCCGCTTACAGTAATCCAAGGCCCCCGTTCTTGTTCTTCACACCCGTGGCGATTAGTCCTTTTGTGTTCCGAGCTCGAACCCCAATCAATTCTGTTCGTCATTCATATTTGCAATATTCGGGATTTGCGTTAAACCTGTTCTTGTTTGTGTTCTCGATTCGCTTGGGGAAAGCCTTCTTGGCGAGGTCAATCAAGTCGTGCTTGGTTGATAACCATTGAGCGGTGGTGTAGCGGTTGCGGGGTCGAGTTTGTGTTGATTCAAGCCGGACCGTCAACGTCGTGTTCTCCACCAATCGATTTACCACGCACCTCACGGAAGATCGGGCCGGATCCTATCGGTTGGTATCAAATTTCGTGTTTACCGCGAGGTATTATCTCGTTTGCCTTAGATTCATACATATTTGTTCATCACCTAGAGTCCACAAAAAGCCCAAAAAAATTTTGATCACCGCTGTCCTATCACCCTTTGTGCCTTGCAATTTCGTTTTCAGATTGCGTTGTTGAGTTTGTGTCCGTGGTCGAGTCTATTTGCTGGATTAGGATTGTGTTCGCATCGTAGTTCAACCGCCCGTCGCTGTGATTTGTGTTTCCGCCGCTATCCAATCCACCACTTCCATACAACAAGTCGATTCCACCACATTCTTCGACTTGCCATCGCTAGCCGCCTTGTGTGATCTCTCTCGCCGCCGCAAGAAACCCTAGTTAGGTTGCCAACCGCCTCAATTTTTCGCCGCACCGCAGCCCTCCTTACATCATCGGCACATACCTATTGTTCTTCTTGATAGGGAAGATTCATCGTGTGTTTAGGGTTGGAGTTTAGGGACGCTTTGCCCTAACGCGCATGCGATTCGATTCGTGCTTTTCGAATTTCCAAACACCATATTTTGAGGTACCTTCAAGTAAAACGGCCATAACTTTTGACTCGCTTGTCCAAAGGCCTATTGGGGTCGGCAAAAGTGCCAAAAAAAAAATCGGGAAAATAAAGAAAAAATTGGAAAGAATTTTGCACACTTTTCGAGAGATCTTGTTGATTTTCTATAGGCCGCATATCACCTACGTTTCCGGGTGATTCTTCTTGTGATTTTCCTTCTTTGGTGATCCTTGTTCCAGGAAAAATATCAAAAAAAATAATAAAAAATAAAAAAATTGTGATACCTGGGGACGCCAAAAATCCGAGAAAAAGACGAAATAGTGTTTGCTGTTTGCACTTGTTCTATCTTCCCCGTTCTCCATCGTTCATTTGTTTCATCTTGTTACGCTACGATTAGGCACGTCTTAGCCAGCATTTGTGACTTGTACTTTGGATCCAGATTGAACACTTGCTAATCTGCTTTCGTTATTTGCTAATCCTTCTTTGTCATATTGGGTGCCTTCCTATAGCTCCACATATTTCTTTCAATCGGCCACGAGGTTCCTCTGCAACCTTTACACCACAAGCCCCGCCGACTTATTGTACCACCTGTGTGGCTTTGGTAAGAATACTTGCAAGACGTGGTAAGACGTTTTTGATATTGCATTCCACTTATACCACCACTTTCACCACCTTCTAGTCGTGTTAGTTGTTAGGGATAATACTTTGTTATTGTCTCTTGCTGTTTACTAACCATGTCGGGAGCGCCGGGTGAACCGGCGACCTCTCCAACAGACTTCAATGAGTGTGTGTCCAAGGCCGAAGACGACCACACTCCCCGGCTGCGCATGTTCATGTTCATGGGGCAATTCGGGACATGCAACGCAACTTTAACAATCTGATGACTCGGATTGAACATGTTGAGCAACGCCGCGGACCTGAGCGTCCACATCCTAATGAGGATGATCTTGGTGATCTCGAAGATGATGATGATGGCGCTGATGCTGATCTTGATGATGGAGCTGATTTTGATCGTGATGTGGACCGTCTTCATCGTAATCGTCGTGGTATGGGAGGTAATCGTAACCGGGGTAATAATACTAATAATGATCCTTTTAGTAAGGTTAAATTCTCCTTGCCTGAATTTGCCGGGTAATGCCGATCCCGAGGTATATTTAAATTGGGAAATTGCCGTTGATCAAAAGTTTTCATCTCATAGAGTTCCCGAGGAGCATAGAGTTAGGCTTGCTACTAGCGAATTTACTGAGTTTGCTTTATTTTGGTGGCATGACCTTTGTAATCCTGTTGATGTTCGTAATGCTGCTCCTATTCCTCAAACTTGGAATGATTTAAAGCGATGCATGAAATCTCGTTTTGTTCCTCCTTATTACCAACGTGATTTACTTTTGAAACGCAAACTTTAAAACAAGGTGATAAGAGTGTGGAACAATATTATCAAACTTTGCTTATTGGTTTAGCACGTTGTGGTGTCCAAGAAAATAATCAACAGACTTGTGTTAGATTCCTTGGTGGTTTAAATCGTGAAATTCAAGATATTCTTGATTATAAAGAATGGACTACATTTTCTCGATTGTATCATCTTGCTCTTAAGGCAGAACGTGAAGTACTGAGGGCCGCCGTCAACAACATTCTTTCCGGTCCAACGATGGGAGATATTCTCATTAGCAGCGTTCCCACACATGAGACGCCAAAGTTCCCTGCTGCAACATTGATGCCTCCGCCTGCACCTTCTTTCGAGGTAAACAAAGCTATTGTTTTGCAGAATCCACTTCCGAAGAAAGGTGTCACTCAAGGTGCTTCTACTAGCTCGTCCTCCTCTAGCTCCAAAATCACTTGCCACCGCTGCCATGGCATGGGACATATTGCGCGGGAATGCCCCAAAAACGGCGCTTTCATTGCTACCGAGGATGGATATGTAAGTACTAGTGATGTTGAAGATGATTTAGCCCCTTGTTGCTAACATTCATGCGATTCGGATGATCTTTGAGAAAGACGCAGCCGTCGCCATTGACTCCATCGCTGCCACCGCGGGCTATCCTAACCTCCTTGTGCGGCGTGTCTTGAGTTCTTGTGTGGCACAAGAGGAAGACAAGAAGATCCAAAGCGCAACAATTTGTTCCACATGTATCTTGTTGTGCGGGGTTGTCGTGTTCTCACCATCATTGATAGCGGGAGTTGCAACAACTTGGTGAGTGAAGATTTGGTCCAGAAGCTTGGCTTGACCACACGACAACACTCTTATCCATACAAACTTCAATGGTTCAACAATAGTGGTAAGACTAAGGTAACCAAATCAGCACGCATTAGCTTTTTCACAGGTTCTTATCATGATACTGCTGATTTTGATGTTGTACCTATGCAAGCTTGTTCCATTTTATTGGGTCGTCCATGGGAATTTGATAATGATGCTTCACACCATGGTAGAACTAATACATATACTTTTATGCATAAGGACAAGAAAATTACATTGCTGCCTTTGTCTCCAACAGATATTGTTAAACATGCTCAAGAGATTAAAAATAAACCTCCAATAGACATTGCTAAAAATAATGGGATTCAGTTAAATGGGGGTGCTTATCTTGCTACCACTTCTGCTACTGCTGAATTATGTGATAATCCCAATGCACCATGTTATACTATGTTCTCTCAACCTATTATGTCTTGTGCATTGCCTGCTGTCACTAACCTTTTACAGGAGTTCGTTCATGATGGGATGGAGTCGAGGACGACTCCAATTCTAGAAGGAGGGGATGATGAGGACATCGCCAAGATGGAGTCGAGGACGACTCCAATTCAAGAAGGGGAGGATGATGAGGACATCACCACGCTGGACACGCCTATGCCACGGTCTTCCCCAAGTTGCAATTCATCTCCAACTCAGCTGCCACGTCACCCTCGGATTCAGCAGACACGTCGTCAATGTTTCGGTCGTAACTCCCTCATACGATATCGAAACGGGGCGATCTTGGACTCTATGGAAAGGGGACGACGATGCCATCGTTTTGGATCTGGTCCCAGCTCCAGATGGCCCGTGGATCATTCTGTGTGACCACGGCAAGGTTCTGCGTCACCTATTTTGGGCCAATTTGGTCATGTATCGTGTCGGGCCTTAAGCCCAAGTTGTGGACGCCCAACCCCTGGCCGCCCTCAACCCTAGGTCACGTCTTAGACTATAAACACAGCCGCCACCGCTGCTAGTTACTCGGGTTTTGTTTAGTTTGAGTTTTCCATCGAGAAACTTGATTGATTCATTGTATTCGTGAAGATTATTCCGCTTACAGTAATCCAAGGCCCCCGTTCTTGTTCTTCACACCTGTGGCGATTAGTCCTTTTGTGTTCCGAGCTCGAACCCCAATCAATTCTGTTCGTCATTCATATTTGCAATATTCAGATTGCGTTAAACCTGTTCTTGTTTGTGTTCTCGATTCGCTTGCAGAAAAGCCTTCTTGGCGAGGTCAATCAAGTCGTGCTTGGTTGATAACCATTGGAGCGGTGGTGTAGCGGTTGCAGGGTCGAGTTTGTGTTGATTCGAAGCCGGACCGTCAACGTCGTGTTCTCCACCAATCGATTTACCACGTACCTCACGGAAGATCGGGCCAGATCCTATCAGAGAGCAGAAGGTCAACCTTCATCGTCACGGAGTGCAGCCAAGAGACCCCACAGGAGAAGGAGGACCGTGACTCAAGCTTCCAGAGTTCCCTGATTTCTTCTTCCTACTACTTTCTGAGGCAAGCCCTGTGCATGCTGAACTTTCCTATGCTTTCTCAATTAATTTGTTGAGTGCTTTATTGAATGCTGCATTAAGTATAGGAAGTGGTTGAAACTGTTGATGCAATGAGATATCCTTCTTTGAAGTTGTTGCCCTATCCTATGTAGGAGTCTAGGTTAAATAAATGCTCGGTTATAATGTTTGTAGATGCTTGAGTGATTTCCTGGCCACCGAGAGGATGTTTGTGGTTAGTCACATGGGTGACTAACAAGTTCTTCTTGAGAACCTGAATAATAAAACATGTGAGATCGGATGGATTTTGTGGTCTTTCCATCTGATCGATTAAGGTCTGATACTTTGCCGGAATGTGGTCGGAAGTTGAACGTACCTGTTCATATAGTAGGCTCCGCTAGGTCGTGAGCCACGAAGCTCTGGCGCGAATGTTAGGGGCCGGTACTTGTATGCTTAACGTCCCTCCTTGGCGTGGTCGGTTGAGTTGGATCGGGCGCAAGAAGAGGCGCACTAAACGTCGTTTTCTTTGCCTCGCTCACTTGGTGGCTCGAGAGGAGGGGGTTGCTGACAGGTCCGAGACTTTACGTCCCGTAACGCCCTAAGAGTGATCGGGTGCGAGTCATGACGTAGACCTGGTTTATGATGGTATTCGCCCACCGGTTTTGCAAATCAATTCGAATCGCCATCTCTCCGGCGGTGAGAACCCGGGATGCGCCCGCGTAATCTGTAGTCTTAATATCACAATGATGGTTCTTATTATTCATGTTGCCGATGTTAAATGTTGATCAAGTTACCTATCTTTGTTATATATTTATATCGCTGAGCATATGTTTTTAATCTTGACTATACAGGATTTATGGTTATGTATAATTAATTAACCCTTTTAACTTGGAAGAATTCAAGTAGTATGTGTAGGCTCACTAATCAACCTTATTTTATGAAATTAAATGTGAGTCAGCCAACTCCAGATAAAGCCAAGCATAATCCTTGGAGTCTTTTCCTTATTTTTCTGGTTTAAGACGGGTAAGTCTTGCGGAGTACAATTGAGTACTCACGGGTTAATTCCCGATGTTGCAGGTGACTCCGTCTAGCATGATTGATCCAGTTGTGATGTGCTGTGGTTGAAGATTAATGCCTAGGGCATGGCAGTCTCCATATTCCCTGTCTCTTGCTATTACAGGGGTGACATTGTGTTGGCACTATCTTATTTTATTTCCGCTGTACAACTATTTTGCTTTGAAAGCTACTGCTTCCGCACTCTGAATTATTTTGAAATAAATGTGTACATCACACTCGATTAATATATATTGAATATGGTTTGAGATACCGCGGATTGGGACTACTTGAGCTCAACGATCCTGTTGTATTGTTGATGAGTTTGAAATCACTCACGAGATTTCGGAATACCGGGTTTATATGGACTCAAGTGTAGATTGCGAGTGCTTGGTAATTGTGAATTATACTTGATTTCTTATAAATTGGTCAAACTCTGTCATAGCCGGGCAAATGAGCTTAGTTCAGTACTTAAAAATCCGATCCGGTATTAAAATTAAAATGAACCACTAATCTTTTTGTGAAAATTTTGCGAAACAAAATCCTTCAAAGTGGTGTGAGTAAAAGATTTGCAAAATTAATAGTGCCATGGTCATACCCTTATGCCCAATTAAGGGCGGTCAGGTGGCTTTACTAACTTGGGATGGGTTTATGCATCATATTTTTTTTGTTTGTGCTTGGTTGCCGTGTGGCCATTAGTACGGGGCTACTCACTTGAGTAGTCATGAATGGATCAAAATACCTCTACGCCTCGGGTAAATGGTGTTCATTGCCCTACGCCCAAGGTAAGATGTGAGTTTGTGAGAGCATGATCGGACAACCGCCGATCTAGGGGGTAAAACTAAAATGTTTTGAGAGCTCCGTGGGTCGGGTAGTGCCCCCCGTAGACTTGTATATGGGTACGGGTGTGTGCCGGGTGTAAAATGTGCTTTTCCATAAGGTATGCGATGCCGTCGGGTGGACGACGAAGCGGTATATGCAATTTAAATTCATGCATTGCATAAAAATATACCGTGGGCTGAAATGAAACTTTGTAGGGTACACTAACAACCGGATCGTGTAGATCGACTAGTTCGGTTTATTTTTTTCTTTTGAGAGAGCGATAGATGTGCCACCATTTAAACGAATAGTATCTTATCTTTCCTATTACGTGAGGACGTAAGATACGCTCATGCATCATGTCATTCATGCATCCGCATCAATAAAATGAAACAAAGGAATTTCTTTTCTTATCCTTACTTTCGTCTGTCCCCCTTAGTGAGTACTTGTCCCTTTTATTGAAACTGACCCATCTCGTTCTCAACCTCACACAATCGTCCAAGTCTGTTACAATTGGCTCTTTCATCTCCGATTAGTAATAAAGTACCATTGGAGGCAAGTTGTTCAGATATACACGGTATTGTAGGTAGTTAAGTGGATCGTATAGAGGCCTCAAACCATATGTGACCGCACCTTAGGCAGCTCAGATTATCACTAGAATTAATCTTTCCATCCCTGCCCTACCTATTCGATCTGTTTGGAGAAATTAGAATATCACCGAATACGAGCTACCACCTAAAGAAGTCGCCAACAAGAAAGGTTCTGATTTGTACCCTAATAAGTTTGGATGTTGGAACACCCGATGCTTTACTTGAGACAGTTACTTCCTGTTGCATCACGAATGGACCTTTGTTCACCACTGCCAATAAAAAGAAGTCAAAGATGAACCTCCAAAAGTTGGAGATGACAACAACAACTAGGACGTTAGTGATGCCCTATTGTCCCTAGGAGTTTCGTCGTTGGCAACCGTTTCTTTAGATTCCCTAGCATTAGCTAGTATGCCTATCATAAGGAGTAAGGTCGTATCCTCAGTTGCCACCTACCTACCCCTACCTCTAGTGATCATGTTTATTGAGAGGCTATCGACAAGGAAGACTTTGAAGTGACCAGACCCTACAGAGGTAATTGAGCCCTTGAAGAATTTAACAGAAGAGTTCCAACTTGGTGAAGCAATGTGCACAATTTCGATATCAAGGTCATGGTGACTATATCGAACCTTGGATTACGCGTACATTGGATGGAGAAGTTGATTTGCTACATAATCCGTATCAACCATGATTATTGCGATGATGGGTGTGATGCCATTGGATTTATGGTTACTTGTATTTGTTGAATGAATTTATTATCACAATAAATTCTGCATAACTTTAAATTCAATGCATTTACACTATGTCAACATCATCTGAGAATTATTATTGGTTGGATTATGCAGATGGTTCAAACACGCTCAGGTGCTGGAGAGAGTAACCAACCGCCACCACCACCTCCTGTCAACCTGGAACCGTTCTTTGACGAGTGTCTGGGTGAGTTGCGCAACATCTCGCGCAACACTGCATAGGGTGGAGGAAATCGAGACGCAGAAGGTAGGCTCCAGTTATACAAGAAATTTAAGATCACTGATCCACCTAAGTTCACACAGTCGAGTGAACCAACTGAAGCGGAAGAATGGATGGTTTCAGTTGAGGACAAGTTCAGATTGTTGAAGTTGACCGAAGTGCAGAAGGCTGATTTTGCCGCTCATTTGCTTGAAGGACCAGCAGGACTTTGGTGGAGAAATCATCGTGCCACCTACCCAGCTAATACTTCTATTACCTGGGATATGTTCACGACAGCTTTCCGTAAAGCCTATATTCCTCCAAGTGTGATTGCTATGAAGTTGGGTGAATTTATCAAGCTTAACCAAGAAGACAAGACCATCACCAAATATCTTGAGGAATTCAACCAGTTGTCCCGATATGCACGAGATATGGTAGACACTAAAGAAAAGAAAATAACAAGTTTTAGAAGAGGGCTTAATCTCAAGATGCAAAAGACTATTGGAGCCCCGTTCAGGGAAGGACTTCAATGAGTTCGTCAATGACCGCTTGTTGCGAGGAGAAGAGCAACAATGCATATGCTTTGCTGCCAAGAGCAAGAAGAGACCATTTGAGTCCAGCTCAGGTCAGAACAAGGTTCTGATTTTTAATCATCCAGGCTACCACCAACCAGATGCACCACTGCAAGAGGAGCCGCAGTGTGAGAATGCTCACTACAGGAAGGCTTGTATTACTTCTACTTCAGGGGCCGAGACCGATGGTTTTAGCAGTGCTTCTACCCTCAAAAAGTGCTATAATTGTGGAACACTAGGACATTTTTCTCGGTTTTGCCCACAACCCAAGAGTAACCAACCCTACCGGCAGAAGATTGGACAAGTGCATTCCACCAATATAGAAGAAAGTCCAGAAGGAGAGTCTGTAACTGCTGGTACTTGCCTAGTCAACAATCACAATGTTGTTGTATTGTTTGACTCTGGATCATCTCATTCTTTTATGAGCCAAGCTTTTGCCCAAGAACATAGTGTGAGGATATATCTGATTTGGGTTATGGTTATCGCATTAGCTCAGCAAGAGCTGATCAACTTACCAGGGAAGCTGTCAGAAATGTGAAGATCAAAGTTGGGGATTTAGAGATTGTCACCTCCCTGATAGTGTTACCCGGGCTGAGTTTGGATGTCATTTTGGGAATGAATTGGATGAAGACATGGGGAGTAATTATAGACACCCTGACTAGGGTCATTCTTTTGAAGGATCCCCGTGATGGAAAGGAACACCAGATAATTTTTCCCCAAACACCCAATCTAAATCGTGTCTCCGCTGCTCTACAAGTTACTAGAATCTCGAATATACCAGTGGTATGCGAGTTTCCTGATGTTTTTCTAGAAGACTTGCCAGGCTTACCACCAGATAGAGATGTAGAGTTTGCCATAGAGCTTTTACCAGGAACGACACCTATATGAAGAAGACCCTACAGGATGCCGCCCCATGAGTTGGCCGAATTGAAGGTTCAAATTCAAGAGTTGTTAGAGAAAGGTTTGATTAGACCAAGTTCATCACCATGGGGATGTCCTGCTCTCTTTGTGAAAAAGAAGGACCAATCTTTGAGAATGTGTGTGGATTACCAACCACTCAATGCGGTGACAGTCAAGAACAAGTATCCTTTGCCATGCATTGACATTCTCTTTGATCAGTTGTCAAAAGCCAAGGTTTTCTCCAAGATCGATCTTCGTTCAGGGTATCATCAGATCAAGATTAGGCCACAAGATATACCAAAGACAGCTTTTTCTACGAAATATGGGTTGTATGAGTATCTTGCCTTGTCCTTTGGCTTGACAAATGCTCCAGCTCATTTTATGTGCCTAATGAATTCGGTATTCATGCCCGAGTTAGACAAATTCGTGGTGGTGTTTATCGATGACATTTTGGTATACTCAATGAATGAAGAAGACCATGCAGCACATCTCAGAATTGTGTTAGCCAGGCTCAGAGAACACAAGCTTTATGCTAAGTTTAGCAAATGTGAGTTTTGGTTAAAGAAGGTACAATTTCTTGGACATGTCTTATCAAAAGATGGAATTTTAGTAGATCCAAGTAAAGTTGAAGAAGTCATGGATTGGAAGGCGCCGACCTCTGTTATAGAGATTCGGAGTTTTCTTGGTTTAGCCGTGTACCATCGTCGATTTATACCCGACTTTTCTAAGATCGCCAAGCCAATGACAAGGTTATTGCAGAAGGATGAGAAGTTTGTGTGGACACAGGAGTGTGAGACAGCTTTTATAACATTACGAGAGTTGTTAACAACCGCTCTAGTGCTCGCACAACTCGATATAGAGAAACGTTTTGATGTGTTTTGCGATGCATGTGGTACAGGTCTTGGGTGTGTACTCATGCAAGAAGGAAGAGTGATTGCCTATGCATCACGACAATTACGCAAACACGAAGTGAATTACCAAACCCATGATTTGGAATTAGCAGCCGTAGTGCATGCCTTAAAGATTTGGCGTCACTACTTGCTTGGAAATGTGTGCCACATTTACACAGATCACAAAAGTCTAAATTATATCTTCACTCAGGATCAGTTGAACATGAGGCAATGAAGATGGTTAGAGTTGATTAAGGATTACAATTTGGAGGTACATGACCATCCGGGCAAGGCGAATGTCATTGTAGCCGTCTTGAGCCGGAAGGCACATTGTACCGTTTAGCAACCATTGCCAGAAGCAAAGTTTAGTTTAATGCACCCTGCGGTTTTGCATAACCTATAAGTGCAAAGTTCGCTGGAAAGCAGGATAATTGAAGGGCAGAAAACAGACAAAGGTATCTACTGACGGTCGTTAACTACATATTTTATACCGTCAACATTAGTATAAAACTACCAAAACACAACAGTGGATGGGGCTTTGAGCTAACCATTTCCACAAGTTTTGGTACTTCACTTGTTTTGCGAGGACAATGTTGGAAACATACATATTTTGGGCCAAAAGCAAAGGAAAACGTATAAAGAATAACAAGGCCCTAAATGGACATGAGCAAAGCAAGGAGAAGAGAGGAGAAATACCCATAAATATGAATATCAACATCTATACATAAACCCAAGAAGTCGAGGCCCAAATCCAACATGAAATCATACCGGGCCGCAGGACATGGGTTCAATGTTTTGGGCATAACTTTCTCATACGAAATCATATTTCAGTGATCCACCAGTCAAAACGAAGCTTACTCCGAGGCCCACACACTCCTGCAAAATTTCAGGCCAAACGGCCCACATCTTGGTGCGCCAGCACCAAGTGGTGCGCGCGCACCCTGGCGGCTGCCAACCGGGTCCAGCTTTCTCGAGGCGGTGCACTACCTTCCAAAAAGTATGTTGCCGATGTTGGTTGGTTGGTTTGAGCTGATTAGGAAGGTGTACCAAGGTCGGTTTGGTTCCTTCCATATGGGGAGGGACATTTTCCAACAAGCCCCCTCTCCTCGACCTATAAAAGGAGGCCCTCTCCCTCTTCCTCACACACCAATTCATACACAACACAAGGAAGAGCCACAATGTAAAAGAAAGGAAGAAGCTCCCACTCCACTCTTATTCTTCTTCTTCCTCCTTCTTAGTTCTAATGGAGAGTGAGAGAGGGAAGGCTAGAAGAGGGCTTGGCCTCTTCTCCATGTAGTCCTGGTGTACCCCCGGTGCATTGCGGATCTCGGGTGGCCGGAGTGCCGGACTTGTCGGCACCCGCCACGCTTGTACCTCTACAACCTTCTAATCATTTGGGTAAGAATGGTTGTGTCCCTCTTTCGGCTTGTTACTCTTAAGCATATTATCTAGCTGTTATAGAATTGCGGGATTGATAGTCGTTCCTTCGGGCGGTACATTAATCGGTAGAAGGACCCGGGGGGAGGTAAGCCTTGTCGACACGCTAGAGTAATAACCACTAGTGTAGACATGGTGCCTAGGCTAAGGGTTTTCTATCTTTTGTGGCGCATCCCATGGTTGAGGGGGTAGGCGGCTGGGTTGTGACAGCCTTGTCCGTCCCTTGTAATCCCCCCACGTTCGGGTGTGGTAGCGGTGCAATTGTCGGACAACGTCCTTTGGGCGTGGGCGGTGCCCGGTGATGACATAACGACCAAGTAATCCCCGCTAGAGAGTTTGAGCCCATAAAGATACATCACCACCCATAGTTATCCTAGGGTGACTCTATTCAGAGCGAAGTCACACAAACCGTTCCTCGTGGAAATACGATACCCTGAATACTTCCGTGTGAAATGCTATAACGATAATTCCGTGCGCTTGCGGATTCTTCTGCATATGTTAAGAAACGTCAACAAGCATTTTCGGCGCCGTTCTGCCGGGGAACGGTAGTCGTAATTCTTTTTGAAGCCTAGAGCACCCGTGTGTTGTATCCAAAAACAAAAAAATAGTTATTTATTTCTTTTTTCAAATTGAAGCCTACACTTATTCAAAATCTTTCTGCTTCTCTGAAGGGGGAGTTCACAGGGCCAAAATCTTTTTTTCAAAATCAGAATTTTCATCCAGGCCATGAACTCCACCCTAAATTTTAAAAAAACTTTTGGTTCGGCCACTCCTTCTCGATGACTATTTTGAAAACCTGTGTAACCACCTATGAGATTTCGAGGAGTTATATTCTTGCCTCAGCATTCCTGGCATGATTCAAATTCGCATTTGGAATTTGTTTCTGCTCTCCCTCATAGGGAAAGCAAAACAATAGTACACTATTGTCGTAGGAAATTTGAATGGGGACCGAGAAGAACTCAAAGACAATTCTTGTCTAGCATTCTTCCCCATCAATGCCTACCAAGGACAATCCTCGATCTCAAGTAGGATGAGAAGGAGTCCATAGGTGTAGCCTAGGCCAGGTTTATAATGTTTATACACGTTGGCCTAGATTTGTCATTACCCGATAATGTGCTTTTGCATATCTTTTGTTCGGGTCTTGACATTGATGCTGCCCTATGCCTTGACGTGACCATTGGAGGGTCGTTTGCTTGTAAACCTACAACGGAACATAGGAAAACCCTTGAACACATCCTATAGAAGCTTGCTTCTCCCATTGTAGAACCTACCCTCCTCCACGACAAGGGCATGTCAAGCTTTGAGGAGCCCTCATCAGTCGAACCCTTACCCTTACCATCATTGGAACCGACTGTTGAGTCCTCTCCCGAACCACGAACACCAAAGGAAGGAATGCTTCGTCCTTCGGAGTTCACGATTGAATTCAAGGATGATGGCAGAACCTCGTAAACCAAGGTGCGCTTAGACTTTCATATCTATCCCATCCTTGACTTCGATCCTCTCATAGGCTACCCTCCCGAATAGCTTTTTCACAAAAAAAAACCTATAGAGGGAAGCCATAATGAGAAGTTGGGAAAGAATGTTTCCGCCTCTCACACCTAGACATCCCAAAGGCAAAGCATCTTCCCAACCAAAACCCTGTTCGAGGAGGCGAAGTTCATAACTCTATTCGCTTCACCCTAGTTGCTTCTGCATCTTAGTGAAACGAAGCACCTGTCGCCCTCACTCGAACAAAAGTCATGTCCTCTGGCCGATAAAACATTGTTCTTGACAAAGGTCAAGATTCAATGTTCGTCCTCCATGTCACATCTTTTGAGGATAAACCCTCATGTGCCATGGACATGCATGAAGCGACAACTCTTGAGACCAAGTGGAAATTTGTTTTTGAGCATAACATGTTGTCAATTGAGACTTCCTACATGCTCACCTTTGGGTCTTCTTGAGTTTGTCTTGCTTCTAGCCGAGTGCTTCAATGAAAATTACAACCATCTCTTGGTTCTCTTTGTAAACCTTTTTAAGAATGGTTGCAAGCCTCGTACTAGCATGATGACGCTAACCTTGCAGCTTGAGCGTAATGCTAAAATTCTTAGTGGTGAAACTGGGAGCTTCACCACCATAAGCTGCAGGATGTTTTCCCATGGTCAAGCTTAACGACAAAAAAGAAAGCACCGCCAGGAGATACCCTGGACTATCTTAAAAAAAAGCGCAAAAAGTCTTTCTCTCTTCTTATTAATAAAAGCAAAAACATGTTATCAAGTTAGTATGCACCTTCGGGTATTCTTGTCGCTAACCATTTCAGGTGGAGATCGATTAAGAAGAACAAAGAGGCATGCGACGCTCGAGTACATGAGGGCTACATCACAAAAAAAAGAGTTGTGATGTTCATGGGTGATGGGACATGCTCAAGAGGAGACCCGGACCTTGCACACTTGACTTTTACACAAAAGTCTAAGTGTGGGGGAAGATGGTAACAATCTCAAGTTCCATCCACCAAGGGATCATACAAAAAAAATTGAGGGTGAATAAAAGATGATGTCAGCCCTGCCTTGCTAAAAAAAAAAAAAAAAAAAAAAAGAGAATTGAAAAAAAAAAAAGATGGAGAGAAAAGAGTTTAAAAAAAGAAAGGTAAAAAAAAAAAAGAGAAGAAGAGAGAAAGTGAAAAAAAAAAAAAAAAAAAAAAAAAAAGTGAGAAAAAAAAAGTTATATAAAAAAAAACTAGTAATAATAAGAGAAGAGAGGAGCAGGTCGGCCTCACTTGGTCAAGATACATAGCAAAGTGCTTTGACTCCACCCATCATTGCTACCACAAGCAAGAAGGACACTTCTCTCATCCTTTGCTAACTATCATCAAGGCCCATGGCCCGCACACACATCATGTGTGTGTGTGTGGCCTCGCCTTGAGATACACTGGCGGAGCCATCAAGCAAACCGCAAAGCAACAACTTCAATGCTTCATCCATAAATGCCGACAAGTATTTATACTCAGGTATGCAAAGGTAACATTCACCACCTCTTCACTCATTTTTGTCTCCATGAAAATAAAATTTTATGCTTCCCATGCCATGACATATGTTTTGAGTTTGGGTGTACCTACATGTATACGTGTAATACATCCATAGGTCTTTTTAAATTAAGCATGGTGCTTAGGTTAAAAAGATCTCCTTTAATCAAAATTCGACATGGTGTTGGATCTTGATAAATGAACTTAGAGCTTTGTTGTCATGATCTATGAGAGTATCTTATGATGGAGATAAATAAAGGCTATGTTATTCACTGCCTCTTTTATGAGCCTTGCTTGAGTCATGATGAGGTGAACAAATAAAAATAAAATAAAAATAAAATAAAATAAAATAAAATAAAGTTCTCATAATAAAGGCTCCACAAAGTATTCTTGCCGATAGAGCCATGTGTTTTTTTTTTTTTTGTTTTGTTTTGTTTTCTTTGTTTAAAATAAAACAGGTACAAGAATAAGTGAGGTTGGAGACCTCTCAAGCATTCGATTACACCCATTCGAGATCTCCCCAGGCACAAATGCACAAACCCCGAGCAATTCACGATAAAGAAGGATCGAAACGAAAGTGACTACCATTAGACTCCTTCCTCTTCAAACGGTGGTTTGTCCAACTCCCTCTCTCACATCCTCCATAAAGTTTTGAGGTCTGAAATTGAACAAATAAAAAGACAAAACTTCTTGAAAAAAAAAAAACTTCATCTCTCTGGTCTACCAATTGATTCATGGCATGCATACACTTTATTCCTCGCCAAAAACCATACTCCGATGAGCAACTACCTATTAGGGACCCCATGTTCATCTAAACAATTGAGCTTTGAGATATGGTAGAATGACTTGACACTTGCTCTCTTATGCAATGAGACTTGGTTTTATCTTCAAAAATTTAAAATAAAGCATGCTCATGGTTTGACTTAGCCAAATCCTACCGAGCCCTGAATAATGACAAGAATATCCACTATAGCTACTTCCCTTTTGTATTGAGTTTTGTCGGGCTCCGTTGATCCACGTTGAGAGAGGCTCATACTCCCAAGATCGAAAAAAAACACGTACACCCACATATACACGCCGGTTCTCACAATGAGAATTGCGCACAACATGCATCTTTACCATCCACAAAATAAGTACTCCATTCATTATACCATGATTATCTCCTGTTATCAAGAAAATGCAGAGAGAAAGATACAGGCTGCAAAAAAAAAAAATAATAAAAGATGAAAAATGAAAATGGACACGTGTCCGAGGGCGAGTAGAGCCCACATCTCCAAAAAAAAGAAAGAAAAAAAAGAAGAAATACAGAAAGAAAAGTAGCCTGTATCTCTCTAAGAAGCATACAAAAAAGAAGGGAAGAGGATCATGAGTCAAGGAGTAACCATAATAATAATACCACAAATATTTTCCACACACTTTTGCACATTTCAATCTAGGAGTATGGCACCTCTTTCCAACGATCCAGAGCTTGACCCGACAAAACATACAAAGGTACGTATGCATCACTCCACTCAAAGATCCACAAAACCCTGCAAAAAGATAGGATGAGTGTGAGCGAGAGTGCTTTGGTAAGGAAACACAAAATGAGTGACTATGTGAGAATCAACCATGGAGCATTGCTATTTTATCTTTAAAAATTCAAAAAAAAAACAAGTCTTTGCACATGAGTAGTAGCAAGGAGATACAATTTCATGACCGTTCCATTGCTCAATCGTTCAAGATAACTTGGTAGCCACTTTTGAATGCTCACAAAGCAGGTGAAGCCTGGAATAACTTGTATGCAGGTCTACATCTTGGAGATTGAACCACTTTAGTCCCTATGCCTTCACTCGAGGACGAGCAAAGGACTAAGTGTGGGGGAGTTTGTTGACGGTCGTTAACTACATATTTTATACCGTCAACATTAGTATAAAACTACCAAAACACAACAGTGATAGGGCTTTGAGCTAACCATTTCCCCAAGTTTTGGTACTTCACTTGTTTTGCAGGACAATGTTGGAAACATACATATTTTGGGCCAAAAGCAAAGGAAAACGTATAAAGAATAACAAGGCCCTAAATGGACATGAGCAAAGCAAGGAGAAGAGAGGAGAAATGCCCATAAATATGAATATCAACATCTATACATCTATACATAAACCCAAGAAGTCGAGGCCCAAATCCAACATGAAATCATACTAGGCCGCAGGACATGGGTTCAATGTTTTGGGCATAACTTTCTCATACGAAATCGGATTTCAGTGATCCACCAGTCAAAACGAAGCTTACTCCGAGGCCCACGCACTCCTGCAAAATTTCAGGCCAAACGGCCCACATCTTGGTGCGCCCGCACCAAGTGGTGCGCGCGCACCCTGGCGGCTGCCAACCGGGCCCAGCTTTCTCGGGGCGGTGCACTACCTTCCAAAAAGTGTGTTGCCGATGTTGGTTGGTCGGTTTGGGCTGATTACGATGGTGTACCAAGGTCGGTTTGGTTCCTTCCATATGGGGAGGGACATTTTCCAACAAGCCCCCTCTCCTCTACCTATAAAAGGAGGCCCTCTCCCTCTTCCTCACACACCAATTCATACACAACACAAGGAAGAGCCACAATGTAGAAGAAAGGAGGAAGCTCCCACTCCACTCTTATTCTTCTTCTTCCTCCTTCTTAGTTCTAATGGAGAGTGAGAGAGGGAAGGCTAGAAGAGGGCTTGGCCTCTTCTCCTTGTAGTCCTGGTGTACCCACGGTGCATTGCGGATCTCGGGTGGCCGGAGTGCCGAACTTGTCGGCACCCGCCACGCTTGTACCTCTACAACCTTCTAATCATTTGGGTAAGAATGGTTGTGTCCCTCTGTCGGCTTGTTACTCTTAAGCATATTATCTAGCTGTTATAGAATTGCGGGATTGATAGTCGTTCCTTCGGGGCGGTACTCTGGTAGAAGGACCCCGGGGACGGGTAAGCCTTGTCGACACGCTAGAGTAATAACCACTAGTGTAGACGTGGTGTCTAGGCTAAGGGTTTTCTATCTTTTGTGGCACATCCCACGATTGAGGGGGTAGGCGGCTGGGTTGTGACAACCTTGTTCCGCGTCCCCTTGTAATCCCCCACGTTCGGGTGTGGCGCTAAGTGCAATTTCCGGACACCGTCCCTTTGGGCGTGGGCGGCGCCCAAGTGATGACATAACAACCAAGTAATCCTCGCTAGAGAGTTTGAGCCCATAAAGATACCTCACCAACCATAGTTATCCTAGGGTGACTCTATTCAGAGAGAAGTCACACAAACCGTTCCTCGTGGAAATACGATACCTCAATACTTAGGGTGAAATGCTATAACGACAATTCCGTGCGCTTGCGGATTCTTCTGCATACATTAAGAAACGTCAACAATATCTTTTTCATCAAGAAGAAACTCGAGCAGACACCAAGTGATCATTTCAAAATTGATGAGAATGATGTGTTATGGTATGATAATCGTCTTGTTGTACCCAAGGATAAGGAACTCAGAGATCAAATCTTGACGGAAGCACATTCGTCTACCCTATCCAATCATCCAGGCAGCAACAAGATGTATAGAGAGTTGAGATCCCGTTTTTGGTGGACCAAGATGAGGAAAGAAATTGCAACTCATGTAGCCAAGTGTAATAATTGTTGTAGAGTCAAGGCCATTCATATGAAACCTGCAGGACTGCTACAACCGTTGCCAGTCTCTGGTTGGAAATGGGATAGTATCACTATGGATCACATTGTTGGACTTCCACGTACCCCGCAAGGATTTGATGCAATTTGGGTAATTGTGGATAGACTAACTAAAGTAGCACATTTCGTTCCTGTGGACATTAGCTATGAACCTCACCAGTATGTAGAGATCTACATTTCTCAGATATTTCGTCTGCATGGAGTACCCAAAAGCATAGTGTCTGACCGAGGATCTAAATGGCCCGATAAATTTTTGGAGTGTTTACAAAAGGCCTTAGACATAAAACTAGTTTGTAGCCCAGCATGCCAGCCGCAGACAACTGGACACACCGAACAAGTGAATCATATTCTAGAGGACATGTTGAGAGCATGTGTTTTATCAGCTAAAGGGGCATGGGATAAATGGTTACCACTTGCAGAGTTCTCCTATAACAACAGTTATCAAGCAAGTATCAAAATGACACCATTTGAAGTCCTGTATGGTAGAAAATGTAGAACACCTTGAAATTGGGTGGAAACTAGAGATAGAACCTACTTCGGTCTTGATTTCGTTGATGAAGCAGAACAAAAGGTTAGGACAGTGCAACAACATCTAACCGCAGCTCAAGCCCACCAGAAAAGCTATGGTGACAAGCGTAGTCAACCCTTGGAATTTAGAGTCAGTGATTTTGTATATCTCAAGGTGTTACCAATGAAGAGAGCGCAACGCTTTGGAGTTCAAAGGAAGTTAGCACCTAGGTTCGTAGGCCCTTATCGTATTATTGCAAGAAAAGGAAAAGTGCCTTATCAGTTACAACTACCTGATGAGTTGAGATTAGTCTCCGATGTCTTTCATGTATCCCAGTTGAAGAAATGGTTGAGAGTACCTAAAGAACACATTCCCGTCGAAAATTTGAAGTTGACAAGGACGACTTATTTTGAACAGTACCCAGTTCAAATATTGGATACCAAAGAAAGAACAACTCGTAACAAGATAGTGAAGCTATACAAGATCTTATGGAGTAATCATGGGGAGAATGATGCTACGTGGGAAAATGAGACCTATCTCGAGAAGCCCGCCCGCCTTTTATAACAAATGGTTAGTACCCCAGGCAAATCTCGGGATGAGATTTTCTTAAGGGGGTAGATTTGTAACACCCTAGTTTTAAGCATGTCATTAGTATCTGCATTTCATGAGCATAATCATCATCTAATCATATGCATCCATGCACATGAATTGATAGATGTCATTGTTTGCTTAAATGCATTGAATTTGCTTATCATGCTTTTGCCTCATCATTTCATGTTTGAAATGTTTGCATATTTAGTTGTTTAATGTTTATTTATTCTTAGTGATGCTTAGAGAAGGTGTTAGAGCATATTTGATGTTGTTCATGTGTGCTAATTTAATTTTATAATGGTAGTTTGACTCGTTTGACCTAGGAAGTAATTTATTTTATTTTATTCAAAAGTCCTAGCTAGAGGTTTTGCATGTTTGTGCACCCTTCATGACTTTGGTAGATAATTTTGTGTAGATCAAAAGATGTCATAGGCCGGTTGCGTGATTTTGAGTGGATCTTTTCGAAAAGTCAAAGTTCGATCGGTTTGAGTGCAAATTAGGGTTTCGATGATCGTCGGCGTAGTTTATCTTTGATCGATCGTAGTTTCAAATCCGGACCGATTTAGGAAAAAGTTTGTATACATGAAACGCTCAGAATTTCGAGAGGAACATTTTGTTCAATTAGAGTTTTTGCTAATTCGGCTCGTATCTCAAGGCACGACACAAAATAGCTCGATTAGGGTTTGGATTAGGCCTTTAGAGACACTTCTGTTCTGGAGCGTTGCTGAAATCCCGGCCGGCCACCTTTGTCACCATGCGCCGACGCCCGCGCCACATGTCCGCGTTCCCCTGCACCTGTCAGCGCCGCGCCGTGCCTTCTTGTGGGAGGGAACCGTGTCCCGTGCCTCCCACTCCATCCCTCTGCTCCCCCTTCTCGCCCAAGCCAAGGAAAACAGCGACAGCAGCAGCAAAAAACGCGGCCGCCTCGCCATTGCCAGCGCTGCTGTCGTGGAGCACCCTCACCACTGCCTCCTTGGCCATCCCAGCCCGGTCGAGGCTCGCTCGCATCCCGCACTACCTCACAGACCTGCTAGAAGAGAGAAAGGAGCTCGGGAAGTGGTAGAATGTCGAAATCCGCCGTCGCCGGAATTTCCAGCCGCCGCGGCCGCCGACGACGGAAGGTCACCGCCGAACGATTCCGGCCATTATTCTTCGCCTTTTTGTGCATTTCGGGCTCGCCTCCTCACGATGTACTTGTGTGCAGGCCCAATCGACGAACACCGCCGCCGTTTCACCGGACCAACCACCGCCGCCGTGACCGCGCTCCGCCGCCGCGCGTCGGGCCGCCGTGGCCAAGCCCACCCCGGCCACCTCTGCCTCTCCTAGCAAGTGCAGCGTGTGCGCCCCTACAGTCTTGTAGGTGAGACACCCGCCAATCGAGCCATCCCTCGCCCCGAGTCGCCGGAACGCCGTCGGCGTCGCCATGCATGCCGCCGCCGTCGGGTGCGTCGTCGTCGAACGCCGTCCCTTCGCCAAGTCCGACAACCAGCTAGTGGTTTAGCGTCACCATGATGCCACAAAGCTCATGCCCGCCTTGCCTTGGCCTGAACTCACCGGAATCGACCGCACCGCCACCATGCAGCGCCGCCACTCGCCGTCCGTCGCGGCCACTTGCACTAGAGCCCGCCAAACCGTGCGCTAGGGCCACCACTACGTAGATCTCGTCGCGACGAGTCTAGAGGTGCCCTTGGTTTCGCCGGAGAGTCCGCCGCCGGCGAGATCCGCCATGCCAGCGCCGCTGCCCTGTTTTGGCTCACTGACCAGCAGGCCCCGCGTGTCAGCCTGCTTTTCTTTTCTTTTATCCTTTTTCAGAAATGATTGAAATGCTTGTAAAATTCGTGCATGTCTCGTTTTTAATCTAAATCGAGTGCAACAAGTTTTTTTTTTTCTTGTCAGTAGATCTACATGAGAAAATTATGAGATTGCATTTTTGTGATGTTTTTATATATAGTTTTATTTATTGCTTTATTGCCATGAAAATAGAGGAAATGCATATCTAATTCTTGGTGCATGATAAAATAGTGGTTCCTATAGGACATGTTCATGTTTTTGCATGTGGAGTGCAAGAAAAATATCATATATGCCATGTTCTGCTGTTGAAATGTGATTTTTGATTTATGTGCTATTTACCATGATTTCTTAGGAAATTCATAGAAAAATAATTACTAGGGTTTTTGCCATGCTACTTTTTTTATATGCATTTATTACTGTTATGAAGCATTCCATGTTCATGGTTAGGCAGTTTCATGCTTTTCATAGTACAAAGTATTTTCATGCCTTGTTTTTATGCTAGCTTGTCATTTTTGTGTACGACAGTATATGCATGTTCTTGCTATGCAATTTTTATGGTAGGCATCTTAGACTAGTAGGATGCTCTAGTAATTTTTGTAGATTTTTCTAAGGTGTTTACATATTTACCATAATTATGATGCATGGGAATTAGCCTAGAAATGCATGTTTATAGTAGGGCAAGTGTTTTGATAATTTTATTGTTTGTTCTTAGGATAATAAGGACCTGTTAGTGTGGTTAGTTTGCTGGTTACATGTTTTTATTAAACTAGTATAATTCTAGCCTTGCATTTTAGGGTGTGCATGTGTAGTGTTTGTTTAGGGAATGTCATTTCATGTACTTTAGTTTATCTTTTGGCTTGATCAGTAGGTCTATTTGGTAGATTATAACTTGTTTTGCTTGCTGGAAGAGTTCTAGGTGAAGTGCATGCTTGAGTGATTTATAGTAGATGTTGTAAGTTATAGTTTTGTCGGAAAACAGAGCCTCTGTTTTCTCTGTTTTCGAGGCTATTAATGTCAAATTTAGGTCAGGGTGGTATGGAATGTTTTGTAGATAATTTCGTTATCTTTCCAACGAAAGTGTTCGTTTCTTTGCATTTGGAGTTATAGAACTCCCCGTGTGTGGTCTGTTTTTAGTGATGACTTATCTAGCTTCCATTTTCAGCATTTAGTGAAATAGGATGTTTGCTTTATCTAGATTGTTAGGGTTTCTTGTGTAGTTATATTCATGCTTTTACGGAAGAGATATGCACTTATTATTATCATACATCCTAATGCATTCATCCATCATTCTACTTTATTTATACACAAGCATGTTTCTATGCATTGGTATTAATTAGTCTTGCATATGCATCCATTATATCAGGATCGGAGGAGTTAGTTCGGGAGGAGATCAAAGAGCAGAAGGTCAACCTTCATCGTCTCGGAGTGCAGCCAAGAGACCCCACAGGAGAAGGAGGACCGTGACTCAAGCTTCCAGAGTTCCCTGATTTCTTCTTCCTACTACTTTCTGAGGCAAGCCCCTTGCAGTAGACAGTGATTTCCGGTCACTGAGAGGATGTTTGTGGTTAGTCACATGGGTGACTAACAAGCTGCTGCTGAGAACCTGAATAATAAAACATGTGAGATCGGATGGATTTTGTGGTCTTTCCATCTGATCGATTAAGGTCTGATACTTTGCCGGAATGTGGTCGGAAGTTGAACCTGTTCATATAGTAGGCTCCGCTGGGTCGTGAGCCACGTAGCTCATGGGAATGTTAGGGGCCGGTACTTGTACGGTTAACGTCCCTCCTTGGCGTGGTCGGTTGAGTTGGATCGGGCGCAAGAAGAGGCGCACGAAACGTCGTTTTCGTTGCCTGCTCACTTGGTGGCTCGAGAGGAGGGGGTTGCCGACAGGTCCGAGACTTTACATCCCGTAACGTCCTAAGAGTGATCGGGTCTGCAGTCATGACGTAGACACTGGTTTATGACGGGGGTATTCGCCGGTGGTTTTGCAAATCGATTCGAATCGCCATCTCTCTGGTCGGTGAGAACCGGGATGCGTTCGCGGTAATTGTAGTCTTAATATCACAATGATGGTTATTATTATTCATGTTGCCGATGTTAAAATGTTGATCAAGTTACCTATCTTGTTATATATTTATATCGAGCATATGTTTTTAATCTTGACTATACAGGATTTATGGTTATGTATAATTAATTAACCCTTTTAACTTGGAAGAATTCAAGTAGTATGTGTAGGCTCACTAATCAACCTTATTTTATGAAATTAAATGTGAGTCGACCAACTCGAGATAAAGCCAAGCATAATCCTTGGAGTCTTTTTCTTATTTTTTACGGTTTAAGATGGGTAAGTCTTGCGGAGTACAATTGAGTACTCACGGGTTAATTCCGATGTTGCGGTGACTCCGTCTAGCATGATTGATCCAGTTGTGATGTCTTTGTGGTTGAAGATTAATGCCTAGGGCATGGCGGTCTCCATATTCCCTCGTCTCTTGCTATTACTGGGGGTGACATTGTGTTGGCACTATCTTATTTTATTTCCATTTGTACAACTATTTTGCTATGAAAGCTATTGCTTCCACACTCGAATTATTTTGAAATAAATGTGTACATCGCACTCTGATTAATATATATTGAATATGGTTTGAGATACCTGTGGATTGGGACTACTGAGCTCAACGATCCTGTTGTATTGTTGATGAGTTTGAAATCACTCTGAGATTTTCGGAATACCGGGTTTATATGGACTCAAGTGTAGATTGCGATTGCTTCGGTAATTGCGAATTATACTTGATTTCTTATAAATTGGTCGGCTCTGTCACAATTACCTATACACTAGTCTGTCACCCTAGCAATAACGCTCAAAGAAATACGGGGCATAGTACTCTTGATTGGCCTTGATAAAAGAATGAACATGATATCTGCAAGCGCACAGATAGAAATACCAATTGTAGCATCTCACCGGGAGTAATCCAGGTATCGTATTTATATTTTACCACAGGGAAGGGAGTCTATGGAAAGTAGAGAGAAAAGGTCATCTAATGGTTTAGATTATGATTTAGTTATGAGATCCACCTTACAGTATTGTAATGCGTGAGTAGCCATATGTATCTAACATTACTCAACAAGATAAGTCACAGGATAAAGATAATTATATAAATGATAAATACCTAAGTCTAAGATCATCATATGCCACTAGTATCATACGAGCTATTAACATGTTATAGAAAGAATATAATGAATATTCCTAAGATACTCCTAATCATATATGTCAATGAATACTACAATTAGTGCAATACATCTAGCTATCATGGCAAGGTTGGATTACTTCTACACGTGGCAAGCATTACCAATAACAACCAAAGACGAAACTTGGTCATCACCGCAATAATAAACTCGACATGTCCTACATTCGGAGGATGGATTCCAAAGGACTCAACGAGGTCGTCACTCCCGCGATCTACCACACGGCCGGAATGTAGGGTGCAATTGCAGATAAACGTTGTATAAACACCACGTTTACACATTGCTTATCACCCACATAGTGATCATCTATATGGATGCTATACAATTCCATGCATAAAATATAAAGCAATCTTACTAAACTAAACATATAATCATAGCAAGCATAAACACATATCAATAAGAATATAATAATTATAAAGATTAAAGCCATAACAATTGTATTCTAATTATAAGAGTACTTACAGATTGAATACAAGAGAAAAGTCTCAAGAACGATGATCCTTGCTACTTCTTGACTAATCGGGAACTCAAGATGAACTTGATCTTCAACTAGAACTAGCTATGTAGCTAATTACTTCTAGTATGAACTAGGGCTTAGGTCTAGACTTGGCTGGACTAGATGGGTATGAGTTGATGAATGAGTATGATAATGATCTTCTTCTTAGCCCCAGGGTCATTTGGTCTTCTTATATAGTACTTGGCGATGAACGTCAACCCTTGGATCAAACCGATCTTCAGCAACGGTGTAGAAACAACCTCAATGTCGGTAGTAAACCAACCTAGAAAAGGAGAGAGGACGGGGTGACCCCACTGGCGGCCGGCCTAAATGGCTCTGGCGGCCGCCAGGGTCTAGAAGGTTCTGGCCTTCGTGTTTCTTCTCGTGTCCTCTGGTGTCTTCTAGAATGTTTTAGTTCACTTTTCGGGTTGAGTTGCTTCACGGTTAAGTCTTGTCTACATATGTCTTGTATATTCGAAACTTTCTCCATCTTTCTCTCGCAATTATCTATCATATCCTTGGAAAGTCACGAGAATACCAAAAATTCGTGGAATTATGTTAGTTAGACCCCTAGACTTATGTTTGGTCTTTGACTTTAGCCCTTATTTCATGTTATTTAACTTATAAAATTATGCTATAAAAGTGTCAACAATGAGTCGAGCTACTAGGGTTTAGGATAGGGTGGTGGGCCTTGTATATATCATCTCACCTCCTATAGGAATATATGTTCAAAATAATTTCATTGTTCCTCATGTTGAATAGTTTTTAGTAGCATAGTGGTATAGCGAGACTTGATGTGAACCAAAAAGTATAAGTGTCGATTCCTATCTAGGTGGCATTTTTGAGTTTTTTTATTTTCTTTTTTGTTCTTTTTGTAACAAATTATCTTTGAATACAACATGATCTCAAATCAGAAAATTGTAAGCATGAATGTAGAACTCATGCAGATTTATTATTGAGTTGATGTTATTTGCTATCACATAATTATAGTTCATTTGTGATATACCAGGCAGAAGTGGATGGGAAAACATTAAATTTCTAAACATTCATTTGCCATCACTTTGCATATATAAGATATTAAGGTCTTTGGACACAAATCAAATCAACAAACAGCTATGCATATGGCAGATTAGATAAGCATCACAACATTCGGGTTCTAATTAACATCCATCGGCAAGTGAGACTCAAGTTCCCACATCCATCATTCACCAACCACTTCCCAAATCCTAACAAACTGCAGAACAACACCACATTGTTCCACACATATTTATATATATTTAAATTACAGACATAAAGATCCACATTTCAGTTCCAAGCACTACGGTCAAGACAATCAGTTCAGTTGACTAACACTCAGTTCACAGCATCTAAGCCCCTGGCCAGTACCTCACAAATTTTATCTCGCAACCTCTTCATCCTGGTACCAACATACTTGTCTAACACTACTACAGAATTGTCCATCCTTTGCCGGTCTCCAACCCCCTTCCGCCAAAAAACCGAACCGGCGAGAACCATAGCGGTAGTGATGTGGGGTTTAAAACACTACCGGGTCAAAACACCGGCGGTGAAGAGGAGAGACTGCCGGTTTGATATCGAACCGGCAGTGCCCTATCACCAAACACTGTCGGTTGTTCCACGACCCGACAGCATTTTTGATCCAAGCAATGCAGGTTCGGAAGCCACCCGGCAGAGTTTATATTGGGAGCACTGTCGGGCTTTAGCGAATGTTGACGGTCACTAACGACACATTTTTAACGTCAACATTCTACTAATAAGGGGATGGAACTATACCTTACTACACACATATACATTTATTATTGACATAATTCCACTTGTAGTGCCAAAATAATATTGTGCAGATTTATATAAGAAACAAGTGGAAAATGTACCAAAAGGCGCCTCCCTGGAAAGCGCATTCCTGAAGAACATCAAGCCCAAGGGAGAAATGGACAAAACACACAGAACTAGGCCGAGCAAACACCGCCATACAACTTTTCAGGCCCAAATACGCCAGCCTGCCAAAGCCCGGCCGAGCGGGGGGGCGAGGGTGTGCGCGCACCACCTGGTGCGGCCGCACCCCTGCCAAGGCGGTTCGAGCCCAACTTTCGCGAGGCGGTTTGTTACCTTCCAAAACCGGTGTTGCCGACGTTGGTTGGTCGGTTTAGCAAACTAGGAAGGTATTCCCAGGTCGGTTTTGGCTCCTTCCATATGGGGAGGGACATTTTCCAATGAGCCCCCTCTCCTCTACCTATAAAAGGAGGCCATCTCCCACCATTGTAACACACACCTCACAAGAAAGCTACTCTCTCCTCTCTACTTCTTCTTCTTCCTCCTCCTAGTAGGATTAGTAGTTTAGGATGTGGAGCTAGGCAAAGCTATCAAGGAGGGCTTGGCTCCTTGGAAGATGGATTCCGGGAATAAATCTTTCTATGGTATTCTTCCAAAGCCTTGCTCTTATCTTATCTTGGTTGTGCATTAGGATTAGAGTCTTCATGTTATTTCTATACCTCGTGATTTATCCTATGATCTAACATGTTGTTCTTGACATGATCATGACACATGAACTAGTCTATAGTTTCTATGTTGTGATATCGTCATATAGAACGTTATGCTTAAACCATTCATGCAATATAATTGGGTAGTGTCGGGATTGTGCTGAATGGCGGTTCGTTGTGTCCTTCGGGGCTTGCTCGTGTCCTATTCCGTCCATCCGTAGGGTGGGGGACATGAGTAGTGTCCTAGTATGCGGACGTGGTGTCCGGGATGCCGGGTATCCTTCGAATATGAGTGCATGCCACGGTTGAGGGGTAGGGCGGCTTGGTTGTGACAAGCCTTGACCGCCCCTTGAAATCCCCCACGTTCGTGTGTCTTTGTAGGAGTTCGTAAATGCCTTCCTTTAGGGCGGATGCTCAGGGAGGTCTCCCTGTCCATTTCATTCTCAGCTCCGACCTCCTGCTCATGCGTGTTGCCTGACTATCAACTGGTTCTATGCACAACCATGACTAGAATCTGTATGCTCCACTTAGGTCTTTCTTTATTCCTTATTTATCTTTATCCTTGAGTTTGGCTTGAGTGAGTGTGTCAAGTTATCCCTTTACCGTTCCTTTATATCCCTGTTATGAGCATTGGTCCATTACGCAGTCATGTTATCTTGTTCATGTCTCTATTAGATCCTTTTCCATGATGCCTTCCTTTGGGAAAATATAAATAACGATACCCGAATACTTAGGGTGAAATGCTACAATGATAGATCCGATGCGCGCTGCGGATGAATATCTTCTTAGGCAAGATCTATCACCGTTGATGTGCCTAGTGTTATCACCGACACGGTGGTTTTCACTTAGGAATGTCAACGGCGCATTTCTGGCGCCGTTATTGGAGATGGGTTCTAAACCTGTTTCTAGTGATTGCGCTTAAGAAATGCAACAAGCATTTTCGGCGGCGCCGTTCGGGAAGGCATTGGTTTTTTATAAGACATCTTTTAGAACATGTTCGTCATGATAATATGCATGTGTAGTGACCTTTGTTCATAACAGTTTATCTAAAAAAAAAAAAAAAAATCTTTTATAAAAAAAAAAAAAATCTTTTCTAAAAAAATCTTATAAATAAAAAGCAAGGACATGTTATCAAGTTAGTATGCACCTTCGGTATTCTTGTCGCTAACCATTTCAGGTGGAGACTAAGAAAAACAAAGGGCACGCGACGCTTGAAAAAACATGGAGGCTACAACAACAAGAAAACCTTGATACTCTTGGACGGAGGAACACACTCAAAAGGAGACCTAACTTTTCACACTTGACTTTTCACGGAAGTCCAAGTGTGTGAGGGAAGATGGTGAGAATATCAAGTTCCAAGTGCACCAAGGGGATTATAAAAAAAAGAAAACGAGCTCGAAAAAAAAAAAAAAAAAAAAAAGAAAAAAAAAAAAAAAGAGAGATGAATAAGAGATTAGCCTCCCCTTGCTATAAAAAAAAAAAAAAAAAAGAGTTTAAAAAAAATATATATATAAAAAAAAAAAAAATAGTGCTGGCTGAAAAAAAAAAAAAATAATATATATAGAAAAAAAGAGCGAAAAAAAAGAAATAAGAGAAGAGAGGAGCAGGTTGGCCCCATATGGTCAAAGTAAAACAATGAAGACACTGACTCCACCCTTCATTGCTTCCATGTAAGCAAGAAGGGATCTTTCTCTCCCAAGATCTTGTTGCACTGGGTGAGTTTGGTCCGCCTCCCTCTACCGGTGTGAGGAAGTCATTACCAAATTAAGATCATCACGCTACCGATGCAGCAATTATGAACTCTATCCTTAAGCCGCCAGTCAAGTACACTCAGGTACACAAAGGTCAAATAAAAAAAAAAAAAAGGGGTAAAGAAAAGAAAAAAAAAAAAAAGAAGGTAAAGGAAAGGAGGAACATCCTCCTTTACACCTTTGTTACCACTAAGGCCAATGGTCCATATACACTACCTATGTGTATCACCTAAGCCTTGTGGCCCGCCCCTGAGATAGATCATCAAGCTACCACCACGGGAGTTTCAACATCTTGTCTTCATGCGTGGTTGGTACACACACTCGGGTATGCAAAGGTAATAATTCACCAATTCTTTTTACTCATACTTATCTCCATATATATATATATATATATATATATATATAGGGTAAATTTTTCCTACACTCTAGGAGTAGTTACACCCACCTACCTGCACTTGTAAATTCTCTCTTCCGGAAAGCATGGCGGAGGTGAAGTTGATTAGCGGGTCAATTAAATGGATCCATTAAGTGGCATAAAACAATCCGTATCTCTGTTGTCTCTCGTCCCCATTTGGATCGGAAAAAAATTCGGTGCCTCCACCGATGGAGCCGGAGGCAACAACCTTCCACTGTGGTCTTCCTCGGCCCCTCCCACCCCTTCCCATCGGCGCACCACCGGATCGTCTTCTCCACGTGGATCCGATTGCCGTGCTGCCATCCTGACTGGTGGCGACGTCTTCGTCACTTCCCCGGCCGGCGGCGACGTCTCTTCTCCTCCGTCGGGGACTGCACGCGAGCACGGCAAACTCAAGGTCCGCCCCTGCTGAGCTGATCCATGCCAGAGTTTGGCGTCGCCCCGCTGTTCTTAATCCGGTCGGACGATGCCTACATCGTCCCCGGCCGGTAGGTTGTCCCCGGAATAGAGATCCAGCCCGATCTACGGTGAACGCTTCCTTTCTCGGTATGCCTCCACCTTGAACAGATTTCTTGATTTATGTAATTCGGATTCTTCAGTTCTCAAATAAGAAATTTTTATGCGGTGGATTCAGATACATTCATTTGTCAACAGGCACACCTCTCATCGGCGAGCACGCCGACCAGTCGTGGGCGGCGGCCGCGTGGGGGCGGTGCCTCCACCTCTGCCTTCATGTTGGTACATATATATACTGATATATCTTGATTCTATTAACCATGTATATATCTTGCATGTTGGCGTAGCACTGCATTTTGTGACTAGCGTGGCCGGAGACGAGTTGAAGCCAAGCAACAGCAAGATGAACAAGACTCAGGATCGCAGATACATGACAGCAATTAGTCTGAGTACCAGAGTCAATACTGATGGAAATTCCCTCCCAACGGCAAGCATATAGGAACAAAAGCGCATCTGTCTTAAATCTACTAGCAAAAAAGTATGCACAAATACTATAGTGTGAAATTAAAGTATGTACATATACTCTCAGGAATAATATGTATTTAGACATACTTCACGAAATTTTATCTAGAAGAGTATATACAAATGATATCGCATATATTTTATTCCAAGAATTAGTATGAATATACCCTCTCTGATATCACGTATGTACACATGGATATACTCGTCGTTTATAATATAGTAGGGAGTATGGGTATACATACAGCTTGCACAATTGCAGAGTATATGGTCGACAATGTATATGAATGTACCGTCTTCTCTAAATAGCTAATAAAATAGTATAATAAAATAGTATGTACATATACTATCTTGTCATGTCAAGTATATGCATATACTCAAGTATATGCATATACTCAAGTATGAATGCATACATCATTTAAAAAACTAGTATGGACACATGCGTAATCTTTAAAAAGTATGAATGCATACGCCCTCCTTTAAAAACTAGTGTGGACACATGCATAAATCTTTGAAAAACAGTTTTGATTTAGGTCCATGCATGCAGCCGCTAATCTAGCCACGTTTCTAGAAAAAAAATGCGGCTGTACAGCACCGCACCGTGTACCAATAGGCTAAACGGGTCATCTTCCTCATCCCGTTACCCATCACCTAGATGGCCGGACCCTTGATCCACTGTATACTCCTAGGGGTGTAGTTACTCCCGGGTGTATATAAAGTGCACTTATATATATATATATATATATATATATATATATATATATATATATATATAGGGTGCACTTTTCTATACACTCAGGAGTAACTACACCCACCTAGCAGTACATACGCCATGAAGAGCCAGTGCCGCCAGCATCTTGTTAACGGGCCGACCCTAGAGGCTAACCGGTTCGATAGGAATGTGGAGCATGCATTGGCGCCATTCACGGGATTTGATGCATTGGCGCCATTCACGGATTTGCTGCACCTAGCGCATGCCGTAGTTACTTTGTTTTTTTAATAGCGATAACAGAGTATGTACGTATGTGCATATACCTAGCTTTTAATAGAGTATGTATTTAATACTTCCTGTGGCGATTAGTAAGTATTCATACGAACGTATATAGTTTTGAAGGAAATATATATGCATTTTTTTTTAAGAACGTACAAGTAGTATGTATGCATACTTTTTATAAGTGTATTTATGCATTCTTTTTTTAAAAAGTGATTGCACGCATATATACTTTTTGGAAAATCAGTATTTATTCATACTTTTAAAACCAGTATGTGTATGCATACTTTTTAAAAATTTTAATACTTACACGTACGAGTATGTCTATATAACTAAATGTATTTTGGAGTATAACCGTATATGCATACTTTGATAAGAAAGTGAGTATATTATACATGTAATTTGGGAGTATATCCATATACTCAGGGGATTTTTTTAGTATATCAATATACTTGGGGAATATATCCATATACTTAGGGGATTATTTTAGTATATATATACTTTGGGAGTATATCCATATGTTTGTACCGTTTTTCAGAACAAAAATTGATATAGTATGTGTATATACACGCTTGTTGTATATACATGGTAGTAGTATGGACTAATACTCTGAACATCGGCAAAACTGCCTCAGGTTGCCACGCAGCCAAAGCCTGCTATAGCTGAACGTGCATGCAGTCCATGTGTCCGGCCACTGCCGCCGCCATGAGATCGATCTGTTCTTTAGATCTGTTCTTTAATTTGTCCATACACAATTAAAACAAACCGTGATGGTTATTTGCTGCACCCAGATTAGAAAAAAGAAAAAAAAATCTAAGAGGTATACTCACCATTCACCAAGACATGCGAGAGCAGGGTGTTGGAGGTGCCGACAGTTGAATGACTTTGCGTTTGGAGATCCTGGTGTGGCCGCTGCTGTATGACCACAGCCGTGCCCCTGCCGTCGTGCGACCGTGCCACACTGCCGCCGTGCCTGCTCAGCCCGTCCAGTCACTATATACAACAAAAAGCATGGATTGACGATGGGATTTGACAGATTATGGAAGATCGGATTGACGATGGGATTTGACAGATTATGGCAGATCAGATACATTAGTTATAGTATATATACGTACCTTGCCCACTGGATCTGGATCCGTTCCGATTCAATCTATCATCTGGATAACAGTGTCAGCAGAGAGAAGTTAGGGACCACGAACGCAGCTGGCGCACCACAGCCTTCGTTCAGGCTGCTTCCGCTTCATGCAGCGCCGTAGGCCGGCGGCGGCGCCCTGCCTCTGTCTCCCAGCCATGCGACGACGAACTGGATAAGAACGAGGTCTAACGAAGTAGTTAACAGATACGAATGAATTTGAATAGGAGTCGGTATTTAATTCACGTATATACGCGTGCTGCTCGCACCCTCTGTGGATCGGTAGTTCCCAGACCCGTTAATTGTGTTGTACCTGCGACGTGGGCCGACGAAGAAGAATAGATA
>JADLZK010007863.1:0-41909 GCA_015847255.1 Hyparrhenia diplandra
AGCATTTACATGGCAGTGGTCTAGAGGCAGAGGTCCATCTCAGTGAAGGGGATGCTGTCCATAATGTCCATTTGCGGATAGACGTCCATCTCGATGAAGGCTACAACCTGCCGAGTTTGTATCGCCACCGTCATCAGAACTACTAGACTACTTGTCTACTCTTCCTGCTATGCCCATAGGACAGGTGGAGAGTGTTGCGTGAACTTTGTTGTATCATGACCAGTCTGCGTGCTGTATAAAGCTGGTAGGCTAGCTGGCTACAATTGGCACAATCATGTATGAACTGAACAACATTAAGAAGTACTTTCTTTCGAAAAAAAACATTAAGAATTACTACTCCTGATCTCGCCATTCTGCTTGTCGCCCCACGTCTTGTTTCATCCTCCTCCTTCCCTGTTACATGTTCACATTAGCAGGTCTAGGATCTCCTCACCCGCGGGGATCTTGATCGATGGTCACGGTCGCATAGCTAATGGGTCCATCGGGTCCATTCTTTTGCAATTGCATTTGTAGGATCACCTCCGTGTACATGCCGGACAGCAAGCACCTCCTTTTGCAAGGATGTGTAGCCAGCGTAATTGTATCTGTCGTCAACATCCCAACAGAGGTTGGTTAGCTTGGTGTGCATGCATTCCCAGGTCAGCGAGGATCTCTGTCAGTTGTCTCTCGTCTGTGATAATCAATAATTATATGAACACAACATGATGCTCTCGAGATTGTCGTCGAACTAACTTGATTGCCGGAGCTTGTAAACTCCATTACCAGTTCTAAACCTGTACAGTGATAAACATAGTAGTATCATAACAGTTCACTAATTTATTGGGAATCACCTCTCATCATAAGGTACTCAGTGATTTCCCTTCTCTCTCTTTATCTTCTTTGAGCACCACTGAGACATGACATCACAGTATCCTTAGATCCTGTTGCCTGATGTTTCCCAACCCTATATTTTGTAACCTATAGCAAACTACCACCCTCAACAAAGGTGGAAGAAAATATATATATGCCCCTCTTTAGTCTTTACCAACCGTTGCTGGAGGAAAGTTGGGCCCCATATATATATATATATGGATCATATGGACCAAGGAGGATATAGCTAGGTGACCTTTGACATGTATGGGCATTACTTTGGTAGTGTTGAGCCCATTATATATGACCATTGTTAACAGGACACCTGAGATGGGGAAAAAAGCGATGCACTGATAGGAGTGTTCATAGCTTTCTCTTTAGTTCGCTGGTGTTCAGTTTCATCCATTCAGATCGTGAATTTGGAGACAGTCTAGGCTTCAGGCAGCAAGATTAGGTGTTGCCGTGTAATAAAACTCAGTTGCACCGTCTCATGATAATGGTCTTGCCTACCCGAATTCATAGCAATTCAATGATCAATGTCATGGATTCCCATATGCACCTTCTCATCGACCCATGCCGCTGTGCTGGCACTGTGCCCATCTCAATTGGTTATAAGAGACGATGGTGTGTCGTACCCATGTCTTCTGTCTGACGTAATGTGTCAAAACTCTGGAAATATCTTCTTTTTTATGACCAATATCCTAGAAGCGGTTCTCTACTGTCTTTTTTATGACCAATATCCTTCTCTTTGGCTTCATTTGAAACTGCGTGTATATGTTCTGGAAATAAAGAAAAAAAGCATTATCTACAAACATTTGACAAAAGGACGGAGCCTAGCGGGTCTGAATGCGTTTGCAGGTACCACCTTATTTTCTTTTTGTTTTGGCACTACTCTCACTCTCATGGGTTGAGTCATATAGGTATATATATAACTTTGTGTGTAGTAATACTCGGAATAGTACGCATGTCATAATTCACCACCACGCATCACATGCCTTGATGTACAAGGGCATACTATAGACACCTATATATATTCTGGCGCTCCAATTCGTTTAATAGGCAGCAAGCCCCCGGCCCTTAGATCTGGGGAATGAAGGTAAAATGATCCAAAGTTAGGAATAGGAAACATGAGGAAATCAACCGAAATCTGAGTGTGGAAATAATCTGCGCCCAGTCTGTCAAACTCATTAAGGAGCTAGTGGACCTGGTACAGCATGTACATGCCCGTGCAGTGTTCTGGAGGCAGATGTCCATCTCGGCGAAGGGAATTGTTGTCCTTGTGTTGGATTTGCTGAGGTAGAGGAGTTCCTTGTGAGGTAGTCCGCTCGGAGTAGCATACGAAGGTAGATCAAGCGGCCTCCCCAGCGCATCATAGTACTCGCCTCCTTGACCAGGCTGCGTGCTGTACGTGCTATCTAGGTGGTAATAGCTTCTATAGGCAGAATCATATATGAAGTGCACAAGATTATATAAGAATTACTAATCCTGCGCCCTTTCGCCATTCTTCTTGTCGCCCACATCTTGTTCGTCCTGCCCCTTTATTGTTGCTGTTCACATAGCAGGTCACACATCACCAAAGGAAAGGGCTCGGCGTCTGGCAGACTGCACAGCTATGTGGGGATAGTGTGCTCCATCACGCAAGCCAAAGTGGCGTTCAACTCAAGGATCTCTTCGCCTGCCCGGATATGTATGTTCACGGTGGCATAGCGCTGGTGGGTCCTTCGGCTCCACTCTTGCACTTTCATGTGTAGATCTGGTTGGTTTACATGCCGAGGTCAGCGAGGACCTTCTTGAGCAAGGATAGACACTTGGTTTACAGGCCCAGGTCAGGAGAATGTTTGTCCGTTATCTCTTGCCTCTAATAATCAATAATTAACATAAACACAACATGATGATGCTAGTAGGTAGTTTTAGGTCACTTATTAGATGATTTGAATTTCACCTGCCGTTCCTTAAATTCTTAGCTTAGTTAAATGAGTTTTTCCTAGGTTTCAATGTTTCTCCAAGAGTTTAAATTATACAATTTCTTGAAAACACTGAGGACTATTGCCTACCATGAAGCACATGGCCTTTATTTGCCTAGCATTATTTATAAACACTGTAAAATATCTTTAAACTTGCAAAGAAAAATATGCATGCTCTCATAATTGTCAATCTACTGTAGAATAGGAATTAGTCTAGTTGAAAAAGTTTTTCGGTCAATTCAATATAACCCCAAGAAACAACTTGCTAGCAACACTTATTATTAAGTGTGTACTAGCTGGTGACCCCGCGCTTCGCGCGGGCGCAGGACAGACAATATATGCAGTCTGCAAAAGGTTTAGATGTTTGAAACATACCGCCCTTGGTAAGCCTGCACATGCAAGGCAACAGAAACGTTTTCCAAGAATTCACATATAGCTGTACAGGATAGGAACCGAAGTATTAATGGTAGACTTTGTACCAATGGTACAGATACATGGGAAAAAGCTTGAGATTAAAAAGAAGGAGAAAAAAATGGCTGTTCAGGTGTTCAGATATCTTCTTCATATATCTTCATTCTTTATAGACCTGGTGTCCATCAGTTTAGTCTACGGTAATGAAGACTGCAAGAGAAGGTGAATATTCATTGATTTAGCATTAGGTAAGCCCCAATATAGTAGTCTATGAAGGGTACGTATTTCCACGGCAAATATGGCATGGTTCATACAAATATGAAAAGACTAATGTGCATGGGAATTTATTTGCTTTAGCGTTCGACAAATATGAGGATTACAAACTTTTTATAAGTACAGCTTGGCAACCTTTTTTAATGTGCAGCTTGTATATAGAGTGTAAACGGCAAGTTATACAACTGGTTACGAATAGAACAGGAATCAAAAGAAGGAAGCCAATAATAGCTATATAATCCAGAAATCAGAGAAATAAGCAAATAAAAATATACTAATACTGAAGAAGGTTGATATAATAGATTACCTCGCTAGGAAGTCCAACCAGGTTTGTGCTGCTCTGAAATATATTGAGAGGTAGAAACTGGCTAGCTGTCTTGGATGCTGTAACTATAGCAAGACAACAGGATTGTGAGAACTACTGTCGCTATCAAAATTTGATAAAATGAGGGTTCTAGAATTTGGGTCCTACAATGACGTGAGTAGGGCCCTTACCAGCAGCACATGCTTGTTGCTAGGAGTGAAAATGATTTTGGTGATGCAGAAGTCCAAGATTATATGGAAGGAGGGCATCTTCATCAGTACAACTTTGTAGAGTTGTAAATTTAGACAATACACCAGCTTGCATTTGAAATCTTTGAGTCAACGTCAGTGTATTTGCACTTCACAGGCTGCTCCACAGGATCTGAGTCATTATGTTCCTGCCTTGGAGCATCATCAACTATTTGACCTATAGAAGAGAACATATGGTAGACCAATTACTATACTGCTCGCGCATATGCTGGTACATATTCGAAGACAGAGAAACATATCTTTTGCACTGCTTAGCAGGAAACACCATAGTTTCAGTACGCAAACAATTTTTCAGGTTCACTATATCATAATGCAGAACAAAAAAATAGTTGTTGCTTCCGATAGTCATAGCTATTTTGCCATTCAAGGGAACAAAAACAAAATAACCAATTAGCTATTATGAAATTAAATAGGTTGTAGGTACGAAAGAAGATTAGTCAGCGCCGTATGCACACAATTGCTGGATCCTGGTGACGTACCGTTTTTAGGAAGCCATGACATAATTGAGGGGAATTAATAATTGTTAACATTTGTTGTTTATACATTTCATTTGGATCTTGAATCCACCCTGGTATGGCCATCTAGAATTCTGCAATGTCCGTAAGTTTAAAGTAAGGTTCTCTACGGCAACTTAAAATATCAATTTGAAGAAAGATGTAGTTAGGTTCAGACTGACATTTAGCAACTATAGAAGTAGGAAAATATTGAGAAAAAAAAATTGACAATCAGTCAAAGCTATTGGGTACATAAGCAAACTATTTCAATTAGGGAGATATTTTTTATTCGCAGGCTAGATATCTAATATGGGAAAACACTAACCTTGTATAGATATGGATGGTAGGTCACAGTTGCATCAATCAAGCTTCATATATTCATCTTAAAAGCATGACTGGGAGAACTGGAATCCTGAAAGAATCAGCATGCGGGTAAAAGCAATGAGGCAATAGAACGATTTTTTTTTTCCAGGAATTAGCAAGGACTGAATGCATTTTTTTAAGTATTCTATGAAGGATTTAGGATGTAAATAATTGTGTGAAGGTGAACCAAGTACAGATGAAGTTTCACATCCTTACGGTGCCCGCCCACAACGACTGTACTGGGACGGCTGTATATTCAGGATTTTGTATTTGGTGCGGCATTCCATCGAACAACTGAATGGCAGAAAGCAGGAAGAGGTAAGTGGAACAGGAAGTGGAGGCCTTACGATGGGAGGTGCGAGGATGGAGCACGTCGATGCTGTGTGGTGTCCGTCCGGTTGTTGAGGCCATGAAGGCTGTGCAGGAGACCGGTGGCGAATTGGCCGTGCGCAGTGCGAAGCAGTCGACGAAGGTTCACATCCTTGGGGCTCTGGTCGTGGAGGGGCGGGCGCTTGGACGGAGGCGACGCGACGGCGGTGGGCGCTTGGACGGAGGCCGGGAGCGACGCTGGTTGGCACGAAGTGGTGGCGGCGGGCGCTTGGACGGAGGCTGGGAGCGCCGCCGGTTGGCACGAAGTGGTGGCTGAGGGGCACGACACCTGAGGGCCAACGGCAGGGATGGCAAGGTGAGCTGATGTGGCGGCGTCGGTGGTAGAGGATGGCGAGGATGTAGGCGAGGCGGAGGAGTGTGCCGAGGTGAGGATGGACGGCGACTGCAGTGTCGGAGGCAGCAGCGGCGGCCGCGGCCGCATCCGTATGTGGGGCGGGCGGGGCGGACCGCGAGGTCTGGGGCGTGGAAGGTGCGGGAAGTCTGGCGAAGCTCGGAGGCTGAACGGTGTGATTTGCTGCTGTGGCCGATCAGACGGTGGAAACCGAAACACTGTTAATGTACAGTGGTCAACACTCATATTTGCACTGTTAATGTACAGTATGTTTGACTCACCACGATTAAAAGCTTTTATAGATGGAATGGACTAAGTCACCCTGTTTTTATGTTTGGAGCATGACTACATTATCTGACAAATCTGTTGAACAAGCTGGTGATGGCGAGCACAGAGATATTCACTTGCTTCGGCTAGGAAAGATGACAGGTTTGATGGCATCAATTAGTCAAATCCTACCTGATCGTTAAGCGAGTACTATATTTAATTTCTTTCACAGCTAGTCTGCATCGATCCACAGCACAGTTATTACTCACCAACACTAACCCTTTCTCTTCACGTTTCCTTGTTCGATCGATTTCTCCTGGCCATGTGCATTGTAGGCCGTTTTGAGCGAGCTTGGTTATGGAGACGAGGCTTACTGTTATGGCCAGGCCATGCAGGTCTATTGGAATATGAGCTCCAATCCAAAGCGCATCCATCGATGAATGGCATTATTGGACTTTAGTAATCTGTAAGGGCTCACATGTGTCCGCACTTTTGCAGCTCGGCCTGCCTTTTCCTTAATTATGCTTCCTATTCCTATGTCTTGTATTGTACCATGTCCCTTTTGTTGATCATCTCTTATTGTCTATGTTATCTCTAATATTGAGTACGCAACCATCACATGCCCTATTTTTAACAAGCAATAGTGCAATTATAGAATAAAATTAAATGGACTGCCATGCTTTTGTTGCTCACTCGATCAGGTGAAGTTATCGAGTATATAAAATATTCTATAGTGATATATGGAGAATACTTTGCTCATCCAAATGATGGAGTAGTGACATGTATTGATATGTATATAGTATCTGATTCCCGAGAGCAGTACTAGTATTCTGTGTAGTAATACCTGGAAAGAGTACGCATTTCAATTCACTCACCAACCACCCACATGCCTTGACGTACAAGGCATTCCATATAAACACCTATATACTGTGGCGCTCCAATTCGTTCGTTTAACAGCCAGCAAGCCCGGCCTTAGACTGTACATAGGAAAATGATCCGAAGACCAATATACAATGCCCAAGTACATGCACATAGGAATAGGAATAGGAAACATGAGGAAATCAACCGAAATCTGAGTGTGGAAATAGTCTGACGTGAGGCTCGGTAGCACGTTAAGGAGCTAGTGGTCAGGAGGCAGAGGTCCATCTCGGCGAAGGGGATTATGCCAAGCTTGCTGTCCATATGTTCGATTTGCTGCTAGAAGTCTGTCGTGAGGTAGTCTGCTCGCTCGGAGTAGCATAAGAAGGCAGGGCGTGTCTGCAGCGCCATCATCGTTAGAAGTGGCCAGAGGAGGAGATCATTCCCCAGGGCATCATAGTACTCGCGTACTCGAGCTGGTAACCCGTTGGACCGAAGGAGAGTGCTCAAAATAGTAGTGTTGCATGAACTTTGCAACTGTATTGTGTTGCGTGCTGTGCTATTTAGGTGGTAATAGCTGCTATTGGCAGAATCATGTATGAACATACTGCCCTCGCCCTTCTTCATCTCACCCACATCTTCTTCCACACATAGCAGGTCACATGCTTCTTCCATGTTGCTGCTCACATAGCAGGTCGCGCAGCACCAATCAAAGGGGTTCAGTGTGCGGCAGACTGCACAGCTGTAGGGATAGTGTTCTCCATCACACAAGCCGAAGTGACGTGCAGGTCTAGAAGCTCCATACCCGTGGGGATCTTGATGGTCACGGCGGCATGTGTAGAAGATCAGCTCCGTGTGTACATGCCTAGGACAGCAAGCACCTCCTTGAGCATGGATGTGTAACCACAGCATAGTCGTATCCGTTGTCGACATCCAGCAGAGGTTGGTTAGCGGTGTGCATATGCATGCACAATATGATGTTAGGTTGGGGCAAATCTTAATTTAGAACCACATCCGATGGGTGCAGACGAATAGAGACACAGTTGGGTACATAATAGGCAGTTTTAAGTCACTTATTAGATTATTTGCATTTCACCTTCCCTTCTTTAAATTCTGAATTTTCTTAGCTCAGTGAGTTCTTCATAGCTTTTACTGTCTCTCCAGTAGTTTACATGATAGAAGTTCTTGAACAAGACTTCCAGCCTTAATTTGCCTATCCAAACACCGTAAAATATCTTTAAAGTAGCAAATCAAATTACGAACACTCTAGTCAGTGTCAGTCGATGTACCGTAGAAAAGGAACCAGTTTAGTTGATTGTTTTTGGGTGAACTCAATATAACCCAGAAAAATAAAAACTTGGGCTTCCCTAGAGGCAACACATTATTATTTAAAGCCTGTTTGGAGCAATGACTACATTATCTGTGAAATCTATTGAACAAGGTGTTGTTGATGACCATAGACATGTTCACCGGCTACTGAAGACGAGAAGTTTGACAGTGACAATGGATCACATACAACGCACCCATTCGTTCGGTTAGTACATTTATTTCACAGCAAGTCTGCATTGATCTGCTTCACAGCTAGTCACCAACACTATATAGCCCTTTCCCTTAAGTTTTCCATCTTTAATTTCTCCTGCCTTGTGTAGGCTGAGCCTTGATGTGGAAACGAGACTGACCCGCGTTGGACAGGCCACTCAGGTTTACAGATACTACCTAGAATCAAAGTACATCCATCACCGAATGGTATTACTGGACTTTAGCAAGCTGTTAGGGCTCACAACCCTCGCACTTTTGCAGGTCGGTCTGCTTTCCTTATGCTTCCTATTCCTATGTCTTGTGCAATGTCAATTCGGTTCATCATGTCTTATTGTCTACATGCCCCTAAGCCGGCATTTGGTCGAGTCTATTGTGTTTTTGCGATTCAGTTGAATTGTGTTGAACCTGTCGGGATAGATCCTGAAATGTACTTTTCTTGGTTCATATCCACTAGGTGTTGATGTGTTGAGTCAGGTCGTGACTGACTCAACATTTTTTCCTACTTGGGTTGGGTTTCACTCTTTTGGAAAATCGATTAGTTCGAGAGTGTTTATTTTTTTCCGTGCGTTTTTTTCAAAACGCGAAAAAAAATATAATTTTTACGAGTGTTTTAAAAAAAACCGCACAGAAAAATTACAAAACACACAGAAAAATGATATAATTTTTCTGTGCGTGACCAATTACACACGGAAAAATTTAAAACACACAGAACAATGTTAATTATTCTGTCGCTGTTTGGAAAAGCGCACACAAAAACTGGTTGCACACACAGAAAAATTGAGGCAACACCTCCGGGTTTGGCATTCACGCTCGGCATTTCGGTGTTGTTCGGCTCTCGGTTTTGGCTTTGGCGCTTTTGGTTTTTGACGTTGGCGCGAGATGCCGAAAAAAGGGAAAAAATCTCCACATCCGGTGGCCCACCGTCGCTCCATCTCCCTCAAAGACCACCGCTCCCAATCCCTCATCTCCCAATCCCGCATCTCCCCGACTCCCATCCACCGCGCCGCGCCCCCATCTCCCCGAGATCGAGGCCGGCCGCCGCCCCCATCTCCCTCCGGGCCGCCGCCGCCCCATCTCCCTCTAGCAACGCCGCCGCCCCATCCAGGTCCTCCATGGGCCCGCGCGACCTCCATGGACCAGCGCGCCCCATCTCCGTCGCTCCCAACCCCCGCCGCGCCCGCCGGCAACAGCCACCGAGCTCCATGGACATGGCGCGCGCCCAGTCGCCGTCGCCGCCGCCCCTAGATCGCCTCCTGCCGCACCAAGGAGCTTCACCGCCCGGTCGATGTCGCTGTCCTCCACCAACCCGCCGGCGGCCGTTGCCCCTCCGGTCGCGGCCTCGGCCCGCGGGTGGTCCTCGGCCTGACTCCACGAGCAGCGGCGGGGCACAGCCGATCCCTCTCCACATCCCGGCATGGCGGCGGCGCGAGATCCGGGGCACTGCTCCCAAGAAGACTCCGACCCAGTGCTCATGCGAAGGTGAGATCTAGAAGTCACTCTTGCAAGGGTTGTCATGTGCCTCGGGATGAGCAGGCTACCGATTCTAACCCCGAGGCGGTTGTCGCAGGATTACGTTATTCAATTTGGGATATACTATGTTGAAGGTAGAAACGATTTTTGGGAGAAGTGTTGTTGGATTCATTGAGAAAGAGTAGGAAAGCGTGTGATTACAGTACAATATATTATCTTTGCTTACTGTGTTTTACTTGTAGGTCGGTAGGAGCGCAGTCATGAAAGAGCTAAGAGTTTCCTATACTTTTATGCATTTTTTCGCTATCTGCAGAACTGCAGGGCTGAAAATTTTAGTTAGTTAAAACTTGCTTATTTATCATGTGCCACCAAGATGTCTAATTTGCCTTTATTTATTAGTGCAACTCTCTTATTTCTTAATTGTTGTACCATCTTTGCTATGCCTATGTTACTTACATGGTGCAGCAGTGAGGAAGTGGCCTCATGTTGATTGTTTTATAGTTACTGAAGTGAATTTGCATGGCTACTTAATTGATGTTACTAATTTATGGGTTCACAATCTTTTTGGCAGGTTGCATAATGGTTAAAACAGTCTAGGATGCATATTAATTCCCATATGTAGTCGTACTTGCAGCACAGGATGTTGCAAGAGATGAAAAGTACTGAGTTATCCCCACTTTGATGAGTAAAAGGCAAATTTCTTAGAATACTAGTTCTTTTCTTGTTGTCTAAAAATATATCTTTGCATAACAGGTAAAGATGGACTGCATGGTGAAGAACTATTGGTTGAACTAGAAAAAGTAGTTTTGTTTCTTTTTCCATATCCATATTTGTGAATTCATTGTGGCATGGTGAACATGTAGATGACCAAATATATGTGCTGAGATCAGACCGATTCTATTTTTAGCACAAGTGTAGACTTCATTCATAATGGACTACTAATTTGTGTATTATTTGGATTTGTATATTATTTGGATGGAACTTTGTTTGTCATGCACAAAAATTATTGGATGGACAATGTATATTTTTATGTAGTTGCTACAGTTTTAAATTTTTTGCATGTTCATTTATATTTTTCTGTGTGTATATTTCTTTTTTTCCTGTGTGGATTCACGCACACAAAAACTATCTTTAATCTGACCAACTTATTTTTTCTGTGTGTGCACTACGCTCAGAAATATATTTTCTGAGTGTGTAACCGTCGGAAAAAATGAATTTTTTCTGTCAACGTATTTCTGTGTGTATTTTTTCTGACGGTCCACGACACAAAAATGTTTTTTCGACGGGATTCGATTTTTTCTCTGTGTTTTTTGCACGCTCAGACCTAATCGATTTTCCAAGTAGTGTTTGGGCCAATAATTTTTTTAGTTTTTCGACACAAGCTAACTTGACATGGCACTTGATGACCAGTATTGCTCTATCACTGACCATTCAGTTTAATTGCGTTGTATCTTGGCAGGGTAGAGTAGACAGGCGGACATGGACTTCACTTGAGCTAGCACGTTCCACGCACCTTGCTTCCTCTTAAGTAAACTGAACTACAAACCCTGAGCAGTGAAACTGAACTACATACCCATTTTATTAATGTACGTGTATTTGTCAAAGGTCCATTTATATATAGTCACTTGACATTGAGGGTGCTAGATAGCTAAGAGTCAGTATTAATTACAAAAAAAATTCATTGCAGCTGGTATCTTCTTGATCTGTGATCCATATATATAGTTCCTTGTTGGACACCATATTGCCCAAATAGTGTTGTGGTAAGAGTACGTTGCTAAAAAACAAGGGCATAAACACTCAGAAAACAATTCTAGGGTTGGGAAACATCAGGGAATGAGATCTAAAAACTCCGTGCATAGTCCTCACTAGTAGGGTTGACTATGCCACCAACCCAGTGGGATACCTTGCTCCAGAAGCTGACCAAACACTATGTGTGTACCCAGCCTAACCTGAGTGAGATTATGTGGTTTATCACCCTCTTGACCTATCTGCTGAAGCACCTGACGACTCAGAGCAATTGACTCTTCTTCCACACACCCAATTTGGACAAATCAAAGAGGGGATGGGGGCAATTCTAGGCAATAATTGATCTGTTCTAGGGCTCAATCATATTGCGGGACATACTTCAAAGTCCTCGGTTCAGAAATTGTGTTTTCTTTTGATGCATTGTCTTTTGTGCTCTGCTCAGTTATGAATATGTTAACACAGACCATGAATTCAGTCTATCTCAGAGTGTCGGTGTATTGTGAACTGCTATGAGAGTGAACACCTGACATTGAAGTTCAGAGTCAGACTCGTGTTTGATCGTTTATTACAAATTCTCTAACTAGCTTCACAACCTAAGCATTTTAATCTAGCCCAACAGCAGACTTTGTCATCAATTGTGCATATTTCACTACAAAATCAGCTTAGTCCAAAGAGTTCAAGTTCTGCATGGCAGGAACTTGCTACAGGGCACTTGTGCTAACACCATGCTTAATTTCTCCATTAGTAATTAATTGGCATACATAACTCGAATTTTATCCTCTTATGTTATGATCGTTTTGGAAATTTTATACCAATCACAAGATTTTTTTTTTTTGCCAACCACGATATCAATGCATACCATGTCGGCCATTTCAATAACTTTTCAATGAGTCTTATATAGTGTCTCTCTTACTATTGCCAAAATCTGTCACCACCGTGTCCACCTCGCCACCATCTCTTCCGTCCCCACTATCGGGCCTGCTTGCCTTCCCGATCCCATTTCTAAGCCCAATAGACATGGACGAAAAGAGACCTCCAGTGGGGTGGGTGACGTGAGCTCACGACCTAGCCAACCAGCACGGATGACGTGGGCGGTGCATGCGGCGTGCACTGTGGTGGTGCATCTACAGGCTAACTCTGACCGCTAGGGCCGGCACATCAAACCACCACAAGAGTGGGAGGAGGGCTGTCGGTGTGCCTGGAAGAACCATGCCTAGGCCCACGTGCCTGAAAGAACCATGCCGCAGCCTGGGGTCGCCCTGTTCGTGGGTTGGTTAATTCTTGGTCTGGCTGGGTTTTGGACCCAAGCCGCGTGAGCATAGATTGGTTCGGCTTGGTCTGGCTTTCACGGGTTGGTGGGTGATTTTTGTCTCCCGTTGGTTTGGTCTAGAGGCATGGCATGGGTTAACCCGTCCTCATGATGGCCTTTCATGAGAGACCTACACACAACAGTGACAGTCGCAGTGGCGGCAGCAGCTACATAGCTAGGCTGTGAATCCAAGAGGAGTGCGCGCTGCAGGCGCCACCACCATAGCTGCCGTCACAAGCGCCGCCGCCGGCACCACCGAGTGTGAATGGTGCTCGACTTGTATTCCCGAGGAGGGTAACGACCCCCGTGCCGTGCGACAAAGGAGCTGACCATTGGCCCCGACCTGTGATTGATTGCTGCTGCCCGTGCCGTGCGGCAAGGGGAGGCGTACATGCTCCAGAAGCAGCGGTGGTCTCCTAACGGCAGGCCCGCCGCGGCGCCTAGAACGAGCGCCTTGAGTCTGTCTCTCAAGCAGCTCACCGACACCATGCTCGCTGGTGCTACCCTCGCCACCGCCATGCTGCACCTCTTTTTCTTTTCTCGGTTTCGACGGGTCTGGATGAGTCCCAACTGTGACCCGCCACCAGGCTCTCGAAGTCCTTTTGGGTTAGGAGCATATGACCTGAATATCAAGTGCTCTCCATCAAAAGTTGAAGAAAGCGTATCCGACACTGGCACGTCTAGGAGCATGAACCCTTAAGTATAGATTTAACTTTCTCAATAGGCAGCTGTATGATTTTGGAACTAGATGCAGAGACACAATCATCTTCCGCTTCTATATGAGCCCAAGGCAATCAAGTTCTGGAAAGGTTTATTATTTGCATCTCCCTTCTTACAAGATATAAGATATGTAATGTAACATACATAACATTACGAGTTAGCTGTGATATGGGGTTATTAGACTCCTTTTCCTTCCCTAGACTAAATAATTAAAGTAGCGTCTCATATCGATTTGCCAAAAAGGAAGGAACCAGGCTGATTTGTTGTTTGGTCTGAATGTGTTTGCAGGTGCCCACCTCTTTTCTTAATGTTTTGGTACTGCTCACTGTCATTGGTTTTGAGTCATATATATATATAAAATATCTTATCGTGTGTAGTAATACTTGGAAATATAGTACAGATGTCAATACACCACCAACCACCATATGCCTTGACGATGCATTGCATAGACAACTATATATATATTGTGGCATGACAATTCGTTTAGCACGCAGCAAGCCCCTTAATTAGACTGGGAAAGAAGGAAGAGTGATCCAAAGACATGTACAATGCACTAGTACATGTGTACATTGGAATAGGAACAGGAGGCATGAGGAAATCGACCGAAAACTGATTGTTGAAACAATCTGCCTGAAGGATCTGACATGCAACAATCCTAGGGATAATAGCGAACTGTTCCATGCATTGAGGAGCAATCGGTTCAGAAAAGTCATGTAGATGGATTCCCAGTGGTTTAGACTTTGGAGGCAGGGGTTCATCGGGGCATCAGGATCGTGTCCATCGCGTCCATTTGCCAACAGCTGGCCACTGTGAGATAGTGTGCTCTGGGTACGAGGTCACGCAGCAACAAGCGATGGGTTCGGTGTGCGGCAGATTGCACAGCAACAAGCAACGAGGCCGGGTCAGTGAGGACTCCTCCCATCTGTCTCTTGTCTTCTAGCGAATCACTAATAAAAATATAAGCACATATGTTGAGCTTTGCTTTTTTTGTACTAAAGCGGGCTTGCAAAGGTGACCACATTAAAAAACAAACGCCGTCGGATGTATGTACCATGAACTCTACTAGAGATTGAAGAAGAATCCTCGTTCAGTCTAGACTAGAAACCTGCAGCCTTGTCATTCAGAAAACACCTCTCCTTCAGTTAATTGTAATTGCATAAGTACAGTTTCCGCCTAACAAAGTAGCACTGCTGCAGGTAAACTGCTTCGTGTGTGCATTCAGCGATCCCACCAAGTCTTATCTTTGTCATGTCAGCCGGTCTGCCCGGCAGTTACAATGCAAGAACGAACACGTCTTGTGTGCCAGCTGCTAGCTGCTTGCGTTGCGTTTAGTTTGCAGATGGAAGAGCAGTTTCAAAATCAAGTGACCGGCAACCATTTCCATCCATGCATATACATGCGTAGCAGCCTCCTTCCATCTCATATCGGAAACATGTTGAATCTGTTAGATTAATTGGGCTTGGCCCATTAGTTAAATAGCAATTAATCAAAGAAACTCCAAAGGCCCACACAATTATAGTAAGTGGAGTGGGATTAGTACCACATGCCCACATGGTACACCAGCACGAGGAATCCAGTTCTGGAAAGATGGAACATACAAAACTTTATGAGGCAGCTGCAATATGGTGTTATTGGATCCCTTTCCTTGGCTAGCTACGCTTCTGTAGTTTCGGTGGCATCTAAAGTTTAGGTGCTCTAGTCAATCAGTTAGTAAACCAGTGACACTATGGAATGCCATGTTCTGTATCGCCAAAATGTTTAGTATAGACAACATGATTAAAGGAGCATGTATCCTTCTCTTTCATTTTGAAACTGCGTGTATATGGTCTGGAAATAAAAAAAGCATCATCTACAAACATTTGACAAAAGGATGGAACCTAGCCTTAGCCGGTTTTGCTCTGAAAGCGTTTGCAGGTATATTTTCTTAATGTTTTGTCACTACTCACTCTCATGGATTTTGAGTTATATAGGTATATATAATATTGTGTGTAGTAATAATATACTCAGAAATAGTACACATGTCATAATTCACCACCAGACATCACATGCCTTGACGTACAAGGGCATTCCATATAGACACCTATATATTCTGGCACTCCAATTCGTTTAAACAGGCAGCATGCCCGGCCCTTGGACTGGAGAATATGAATGAAAAATAATCCAAATGCCAATATAGTTAGGAATAGGAAACATGAGGAAAACAACTGAAACCATGGAACAGTCTGCATCATGGTACTGAAGTGCGTCGAAGAGCTAGTGGTCCTGTTACAACATTTACATGGCAGTGGTCTAGAGGCAGAGGTCCATCTCAGTGAAGGAGATGCTGTCCATAATGTCCATTTGCTGATGGACGTCCATCTCGATGAAGGCTACAACCTGCCGAGCTTGTATCGCCACCGTCATCAGAAGTACTAGACTACTTACTTGTCTACTCTTCCTACTAAGCCTAATGCCCGTAGGACAGGAGGAGAGTGCTGCGTGAACTTTGTTGTATCATGACCATTCTGCGTGCTATATAAAGCTGGTAGGCTAGCTGGCTACAATTGGCAGAATCATGTACAAACTGAACAACATTAAGAATTACTTTCTTCGAAAAAAAACATTAAATCCTGATCTCGCCATTCTTCTTGTCGCCCCACGTCTTGTTTCATCCTCCTCCTTCCCTGTTACATGTTCACATTAGCAGGTCTAGGATCTCCTCACCCGCGGGGATCTTTATCGATGGTCACGGTCGCATAGCTAATGGGTCCATTGCGTCCATTCTTGCAATTGCATTTGTAGGAGATCACCTCGGTGTACATGCCGGACAGCAAGCACCTCCTTTTGCAAGGATGTGTAGCCAGCGTAATTGTATCCGTCATCAACACCCAACAGAGGTTGGTTAGCTTGGTGTGCATGCATTCCCAGGTCAGCGAGGATCTCTGTCAGTTGTCTCTCGTCTGTGATAATCAATAATTATATGAACACAACATGATGCTCTCGAGATTGTCGTCGAACTAACTTGATTGCCGGATCTTGTAAACTCCATTACCAGTTCTAAACCTGTACAGTGATAAACATAGTAGTACCATAAGAGTTCACCACTAATTTATTGGGAATCACCTCTCATCATAAGGTACTCAGTGATTTCCCTTCTCTCTCTTTTTCTTCTTTGAGCACCACTGAGAAAATGACATCACAGTATTCCTTAGATCCTGTTGCGTGATGTTTTCCAACCCCAATATTTTGTAACCTATAGCAAACTACCACCCTCAACAAAGGTCGAAGAAAATATATATGCTCCACTTTAGTCTTTACCAACCGTTGCTGGAGGAAAGTTGGGCACCATACATATATATGGATCATATGGACCTAGGAGGATATAGCTAGGTGACCTTTGACATGTATGGGAATTACTTTTTGTAGTGTTGAGCCCATTATGTATGACCATTGTTAACAGGAAACCTGACATGGGGAAAAAAGCGATGCACTGATAGGAGTGTTCATAGCTTTGTTTTTCGTTCACCGGTGTTCAGTTTCATCCATTCAGGTCCAGAATTTGGAGACAGTCTAAGCTTCAGGGCAGCAAGATTGGGTGTTGCCATGTAATAAAAACTCAGTTATACTGTCTCATGATAATGGTCTTGCCTACCCAGATTCATAGCAATTCGACGATCAATGTCATGGATTCCCACATGCACCTTCTTTTTTTTTTTTTTTTGAGGAAACCACATGCACCTTCTCATCAACACACGCCGCTCTGCTGGCACTGTGCCCAACTCAATTGGTTATAAGAGACGATGGTGTGTCGTACCCATGTCTTCTGTCTACCGTAATGTGTCATAACTCTGGAAATATCTTCCTTTTTATGACCAATATCTTAGAAGCGGTTCTGTACTGTCTTTCAAAACCAATTTTCACCCTTTGTAAAATTCCTTTATATGATCTATTGCACATCCATCGCTGGATGACACAGTTAGCATTTAGTAAGTCATTAGGGCTTGCAACTTTACCTAGTTACACTGTTGGTTGGAGTTTGAGCAAACTGTATCCGGCAAACTGTTGAATCCTATGTTCTGTATCGCCAAAACATTTAGTATAGACAACATAATTAAAGTAGCATATATGCTCAAAAAACAATGAAAGGAGCATGTATCCTTCTCTTTGGCTTCATTTGAAACTGCGTGTATATGTTCTGGAAATAAAGAAAAAAAGCATTATCTACAAACATTTGACAAAAGGACGGAGCCTAGCGGGTCTGAATGCGTTTGCAGGTACCACCTTATTTTCTTTTTGTTTTGGCACTACTCTCACTCTCATGGGTTGAGTCATATAGGTATATATATAACTTTGTGTGTAGTAATACTCGGAATAGTACGCATGTCATAATTCACCACCACCCATCAGATGCCTTGACGTACAAGGGCATTCCACAGACACCTATATATTGTGGCACTCCAATTCGTCTAACAGGCAGCAAGCCCGGCCCTTAGACTGGGGAGTGAAGGAAAAATGATCCAAAGTTCAATATATACAATACAGTAGTACATTTTAGATAAAGCAATACAGTAGTACATAGATAGGAATGGGAAACATGAGGAAATCATCCGAAATCTGAGTGTGGAAATAAGCTGCATCGAGTCTGTCTTTCTCGTCAAGGAGTGGTGGTCCTGGTACAGCATGTACATGCCCGTGCAGTGGTCTGGAGGCAGAGGTCCATCTCGGCGAAGGGAATTGCTGGCCATGTGTTCGTACAGCATACAAAGGCAGATCGAGTGGCGTCAGCAGCACCATCGTCGTTAAAAGTTGGAGGAGGTGATCATTCCCCAGCGCATCATAGTACTCGCCTACTCAACCAGGCTGTGTGCTATAGTCAGAATCATGTATGAACTGAACAAATTATATAAGAATTACTAATCCTTCCCTTCGCCATTCTTCTTGTCACCCACATCTTGTTCGTCCTGCTCCTTCATTGTTGCTGTTCACATAGCAGGTCACACAGCACCAAGGTATGTGGGGATAGTGTGCTCCATCACGCAAGCCGAAGTGGCCTTCAACTCAAGGATCTCTTCGCCTGCCTGGATATGTATGATCACGGTGGCATAGCTGGTGGGTCCTTCGGCTCCACTCTTGCTCTTTCATGTGTAGATCTGCTTGGTTTTACGTGCGAGGTCAGCGAGGACCTTCTTGAGCAAGGATAGACACTTGGTTTACATGCCCAGGTCAGGAGAATGTTTGTCCGTTATCTCTTGCCTCTAATAATCAATAATTAACATAAACATAGCAGGATGATGCTAGTAGGCAGTTTTAGGTCACTTATTAGATGATTTGAATTTCACCTGCCGTTCCTTAATTTCTTAGCTTAGTTAAATTAGTTTTTCCTAAATTTCATTGTTTCTCCAAGAGTTTAAATGATACAATTTTATGAAAAACACTTAGGACTATTGCCTACCGTGAAGCACATGGCCTTTATTTGCCTAGCATTGTTTATAAACACTGTAAAATATCTTGAAACTTGCAAAGAAAAATATGCATGCTCTCATAATTGTCAATCTACTGTAGAATAGGAATTAGTCTAGTCGAAAAAGTTTTTCGGTGAATTCAATATAACCCTAGAGAAACAACTTGCTAGCAACTCTTATTTTTAAGTGTGTATGGAATGGACTAAGTCACCCTGTTTTTATGTTTGGAGCAATGATACATTATCTGACAAATCAGTTGAACAAGCTGGTGATGGCAAGCACTGAGATGTTCACTTGCTTCGGCTAGGGAAGATGACAGGTTTGATGGCATTAAGCGACTACTACATTTCTTTCACAGCTAGTCTGCACCGATCCGCATCACAGTTGTTGCTCACCAACACTAACCCTTTCTCTTCACGTTTCCTTGTTCGATTTCTCCTGGCCATGTGCAGTGTAGGCCGTTTTGGGCAAGCTTGGCTGTGGAGATGAGACTGACTGTGTTGGCCAGGCCATGCAGGTCTATTGGAATATGAGCTCCAATCCAAAGCGCATCCATCGATGAATGGCATTATTGGACTTTAGTAATCTGTTAGGGCTCACATGTGTCGGCACTTTTTGCAGCTCGCCCTGCTTTCCTTAATTATGCTTCCTATTCCTATGTCCCTTCGGTTGATCATCTCTTATTGTCTATGTTATCTCTAATATTGAGTACGCAACCATCACATGCCCTATTTTTAACAAGCAATAGTATTATAGAATAAAATTAAATGGACTGCCATGCTTTTGTTGCTCACTCAGGTGAAGTTGGCGAGTATATATTATATTCTATTATGATATATGGAGAATACTTTGCTCACCCAAAAGCTGGAGTAGGGACATGTACTGATATATATATAGTATCTGATTCCCGAGAGCAGTACTAATATTCTGTGGAAAGAGTACGTATTTCAATTTTCAATTCACTCACCAACCACCACATGCCTTGACGTACAAGGCATTCCATAAACACCTATATATTGTAGCGCTCCAATTCGTTCGTGTGACAGGCAGCAAGCCCGGCCTTAGACTGTGCATAGGAAAATGATCCGAAGACCAATATACAATGCCCTAGTACATGTACGTAGGAATAGGAATGGGAAACATGAGGAAATCAACCGAAATCTGAGTGTGGAAATAATCTGCGATCTTGCTCTGTAGCACGTCAAGGAGCTAGTGGTCTGGAGGCAGAGGTCCATCTCGGTGAAGGGAGTGATGCCAAGCTTGATAGAAGTCCTTCGTGAGGTAGTCTGCTCGGAAGGAATTGCATAAGAAGGCAGAGCGCATCTGCAGCGCCATCATCGTTGGAAGTGGAGGAGATCATTCCCCAGGGCATCATAGTACTCGCCTACTCGACCTTGTAACCCGTTGGACCGAAGGAGAGTACTCAAAATAGTAGTGTTGCATGAACTTTGCTACTGTATTGTGCTGCGTGCTGTGCTATTTGGGTGGTAATAGTTGCTATTGGCAGAATCATGTACGAACAAAACAACTTTATGAATTATTAATCCTGCCCTCGCCATTCTTCATCTCACCCACATCTTCTTCCACACATAGCAGGTCACATGCTTCTTCCTTTTTGCTGCTCGCGCAGCACCAATCAAAAGGGTTCAGCGTGCGGCAGACTGCACAGCTGTAGGGATAGTGTGCTCCATCAGGCTGTCCGCACCGGGTACTGGGACGCGTTTGCTACTGCTCCCTCCAGTATCAAATTTGCTGCACCGCGGTACTCTAACCCATACGCTTCGTTCGCGCGTTCGCTACTGCCCCAGTACTTTCCGTGCGAACGCTACAGGGCCACGTCAGACCAGCAGTGGGAAGCAGCATGCGCGGGAGGGGCGCGGGAGGCAAGAGATGGACAGAGAGCATGCGTCAATGGGGGTCCCACTGTGTGAACCACCTAAAAAACATTATAACTCACAAACGAAAAGGTCAAATTAAATTCCGACACGCCATTAAATTCATTTAAATAAATCCTTCAAAACAAGATGTCACATGGATATATATAGATAAAATTACACGTGGACCCCACTGATGAGTAGTTGGAATAGAGGATGATATAAAGTATGTATGGATGCGGAGAAACTGTATATAGAAGTAAGAATTGTGATGATTAGGACAGAATATTCCTTTTAAAGGATGGATTTAAAGTACCACGAGTGCGGACAGTCTCACACAAGCCGAAGTGACGTGCAGGTCTAGAAGCTCCATACCCGTGGGGATCTTGATGGTCACGGCGGCATAGCTAGTGGGTCCTTCGGGTCCATTCTTGCACTTGTATGTCAGCTCGGTGTACATTCCTAGGACAGCAAGCACCTCCTTGAGCAAGGATGTGTAACCACAGCATAGTCGTATCCGTTGTCGACATCCAGCAGAGGTTGGTTAGCGGTGTGCATATGCATGCACCGTATGATGCTAGGTTGGGGCAAATCTTAATTTAGAACCACATCTGATGGGTGCAGACGAATAGAGACGCAGTTGGGTACATAATAGGCAGTTTTAAGTCACTTAGATTATTTGCATTTCACCTTCCCTTGTTTGAATTCTGAATTTTCTTAGCTCAGTGAGTTCTTCATACCTTTTACTGTCTCTCCAGTAGTTTACATGATAGAAGTTCCTGAACAAGACTTCGAGCCTTAATTTGCCTATCCAAACACCGTAAAATATCTTTAAAGTAGCAAATCAAAATACGCACACTCTAGTCAGTGTCAATCGATGTACTGTAGAAAAGGAACCAGTTTAGTTGATTTTTTTTTTTGGGTGAACTCAATATAACCCAGAAAAATAAAAACTTGGGCTTCCCTAGAGGCAACACATTATTATTTAAAGCCTGTTTGGAGCAATGACTACATTATCTGTGAAATCTACTGAACAAGGTGTTGTTGATGACCATAGACATGTTCACTTCGGCTACCGAAGATGAGAAGTTTGACAGTATCAGTGGATCACATACAACGCACCCATTCGTTCGGTTAGTACATTTATTTCACAGCAAGTCTGCATCGATCTGCTTCACAGCTAGTCACCAACGCTATATAGCCCTTTCCCTTAACTTTTCCATCTTTAATTTCTCCCTGCCTGCCTTGTGTAGGCCTTGATGTGGAAATGAGACTGACCGCGTTGGACAGGCCACTCAGGTTTACAGATACCACCTAGAATCAAAAGTACATCCATCACCGAATGGTATAACTGGACTTTAGCAAGCTGTTAGGGCTCACAACCCTCGCACTTTTGCAGCTCGGTCTGCTTTCCTTATGCTTCCTATTCCTATGTCTTGTCCAACGTCAATTCGGTTCATCATGTCTTATGGTCTACATGCCCCCTATAAGCTGGCATTTGGTCAAGTCTATTGTGTTTTGCGATTCAGTTGAATTGTGTTGAACCTGTCTGGATAGATCCTGAAGTGTACTTTTCTTGGTTTATATCCACTAGGTGTGGATGTGTTGAGTCAGGTCGTGACTGACTCAACATTTTTTCCTACTTGGGTTAGGTTTGGGCCAACAATTTTTTTAGTAATTCGGCCCAAGCTAACTTGACATGGCACTTGATCACTAGTATTGCTCAATCACTGACCATTCAGTTTAATTGTACTAGTTCACCAACCCATGCTCCCGCACGGGTTAGAATCTTATGAGATAATTTAAAAGAATTACTTTCATAGATTTTTGTTCAAACATTTGCTTAAACTTTGATAAACCTAAATTTGATTCTTCTCCTGGAATTGAAAGCTTCACTAGTACACATACGACTTGTACTCCCGGTTTATCTGGGGCTTTGCTCCCGGTTGTAGAACTAGGAGTATAGGTTGGGGAGTACAGGTAAATGAACTAGGAGTAGGGTACCAACGGGGGTAAAGGTCCTGCCAGCATGTGGCCGACCATAGGTTTTATTGCCCGTTGGTGCCACCAACCGGAGGAAAGGATTGTTTTTTTTTTATTTTGACTTTAATTCCTGATTTCATTTTAATTCATAATCAGTTGGGGATTATAACTAATATATACACGTAATAGTGAATAATTCCTAATCGGTTGGGAATAAAAGTAATATATACATATATTAATGTGCACACATATATATAATTAAGGTACACATATATTACACATTAATAATTGTTCAAGCACACATATATTAAGGTGTTCATACATGTCTCGATCTAATACATATTAGGATGTCATTACACATGTCCCGATTACAGGCAAAGGATCCTTTGGCAGCCATTTGTCATTGGGATCGTTGTAGAACTCGTCGGAAGACTCTAGGATCTAGGTATTTATAAATCTGGCAATGCTCTCTTTTAATGTTTTCTCCATTAACCTCTTCGTCTTCAATTCGCGTTAAATAAAAAAGTGTTAGTATATATATAAGATATGATTATATAAATATCGATGTCAATAACAGTAGACTTTGATGTACATACTTACCCTTTCCTGCTCGATGTCATTTGTGGAATTTATCCTGATATTTTCGCAACAATATAATCCACATTGACTAGTCCCCCGTGGTTGTTGTAGATCCCACTTTAAGATAAAAAAGAGTCATTCGTCATATATATGAAGCAATATAGGGACTTGAATTAATGTAACCATATATGTATTACATTGGGAATAGACGTACATCCGGTTGCATTTTATGATCGGTCATATTATGTTAATGAATTATCTCTGCCCAAACCCTGCACAATAGAACAAAACCTTAGACTATTAATTAACGCATAAGCAAAGGGAAGGAAATTCTTGAGTATATATATAATTGATGAGGTTTCTACGATTTACCCCTGAATCATATCGATCATATCTTCGTACCACTCTCGGGACCCATCAACGAGTCAAAGACTCGAGATGACTTCTTTGTTGCTCGATGTGAAACAATATCCAAAGTGTCCCTTTGCATGTGTAAACGGTTGAGCTAGCTAGAAAGAAAGGTTATTACGAAGAATATGATCGTCAATGTTAGGAACACTCACTTGAATTCGTAGGGGGAACATTACTACCCTCTTGTCGGTGCGAAAGTGTAACTTTCGAGGAACATCTTTAATTTTTTCTCTCGTGGTGCGCTTTCAAACCATATATTGTTCCACGGGTTTTTTGTGCACGATATAAGGATCAATGAATCCAATATCGAGACGCCCCTTGATTTGGAAATGTTGCATCCAATATTTACATATATGGTGAGAAAGAGTATGTTATTAGACACATACATATATAATAAGGACATATTGACGTATTAGTAAATAGAGAAAGAATCACTTACAAACAATAGATGTTGAGGATGCTTTTGTCGAGGGAGGTCCGGTGGAATAGTTGGTGCAATTCACAAAACTCAACCAACATCACATCGTCGCCCGTTCCCCATTGGTTTCTTAGTCGACACCAAATTTGTCTTGTCCTTTTTCACACGCCTCTAGGTACTTCCTGTTTAGCTCATACATTGAGTACCCGGGCTAGCACATCTCTCGGGATCCCATAGACGTGGCCCAATCGAAAGTTTCTATATTTGTCATCATCTACATTTGAAGTTTCAAAGATCACTCTGCTCATGTCGACACCACTCTAAATATATTAATCTAAAAGCTCACCGGTATTAACCGATGCACCAGCAGGAAACTTTAGGTATCTTGTGTGTTTGAACCGTATTGATCGAACACTTCATTGGAAAGTGGTCGTGACGTTTCTCCAAGTTGTGGAACACTTTGACTCTTTTTCCTTCTCTTTGGGTCAATTTCCTTGAATAGAGTGCGGTCTAAGTCTGAAAGTGTGGCGAGGGCTTGTCGACATCATATCTTTCTTTTTCATGCCTTCTATTTTTACTGTCTTAGCACTTTTGGACCTAGGAATAAGGGCTTGGTAGCTTCGCTGCCGCCGCCTCCGCCGCCTTCTTCGGGCACACTAATGAGAAGAATTTTTTGTTTATTTCTTTGACTTCGGGCGCCCAATTCCTCCTTACTCATTTCACGGGCAATTTCTTGGGAATGGGCCTTGGTTTCTGGGTACATATTTTCTTCTTCGCTGCGGGGTCGAAGACTCTTCCTGTGCTGAAGTTATCTTCTTAGTTGCCTTTGTCACGGGGGAGGGAGGCACCGGAGACCTCGTTGGAGGCGGTGATTGCACCATTGTCGGGCGCTGGTGGCAGCCCCGAGGTGGTGGCGGCGGCGGCCGTGGCGACTACCTTGGAGATGCTGTGCATGCATGTCGTCGTGTCTTCTACCCCATCGTCGTAACCCACCGCCTGGATAACTAGGATCCTCTAGGGAGCCGACCTTTCGGCAACTGCGGTAACTCGGGAGGCAGCTGCGGCATCGAAAACCCGGGAATAACAATGTATTGTTTACGCCATGCAATGAATTGTTTCCACATCACCTGTCTTTGTTTCCACATCACCTGTACGTAAAATTTTTCATAGATCGACTCATTTCAATGTATAATTTAAAGCGAAGTCGCACGGAAAATTAATTAAATAGAAAAATATTAAAAAATATAAAACCTGGTCAAACGGAGCATGAAATGACCTCGTTCGAAAAACTTTTGAATACAAACATGTTAGCACTCATCAAGATCTAAAATGTTTATATAGGACTTTTTGCGTTTGAGAAAGTGTTTGGAAACAATAGTAAAAAAAATCGGGAACTACTACGGTCAATCGTCAATTTACAACTATACTTTCCAAACACTTTCTCAAATGCAAAAATGACCTAAATAAACTTTGTAGATCTCAATGAGTTACGAATTTTCGGTATTCGTGACTTTTTATTTTAAAAACATTTAGGGTTCGAAAAACTAAAAATTCTTTATTTTTTTTTTGAAATTTAAAATTTCGATGGTTCAAAATCTAGAAAATCCAAAAATGTCCAATATACACAGTGTAGACTTGAGCGACTTTTTGTTATTTTTCCCATGACTTGTACCTCCAAGATGCAGAGTCACGAACTTAAACCTCTTCTTCTCGGTGGAATACCTTTGAACACCTACGTATGGAACCGCCATGCCATGCAGCTGAGCTGGGGGGAGGAGGAGGAGGGCCTCGCATGCTGCTGCCATCATACTCAAGCCAACAGACTGCTACTCCTAGATCTGCTCCATCACGACACAGATTAGTAAAGCCATGACCACCAGGCCACCATGAGATAAGGATCTAGAAACAGGAGTGGGGATCTTGGCAAGAAGAACTGGGACGGCAGGGGGGCTCGCCCGGAGCACCGAGGAGCTGCCAGGGACGCGTGGCCGAGAAGCCTCGCGGTGGGGGCGCCGAGGAGCCGACGGGCCTCTCCAGGGGCGCCGAGGTGCCGCTGGGTGCACGCGCTGACGGGCCTTTCGGGGGGCATTGAGGAGCCGGCGGGGGTGCGCCGACGGACCTCGCACGAAGCGGCTGGCGGAGGGTCTGCGGTGGGCGCCGTGGAGCTAGTTAGGGGTGAGGCTGGCGACGTCGGGTGGGCCGCCATGCCGGGACGCGGGGTGGGGAAAAGGGACGGCGACGGGAGGCATCCGGGAGCCGGGTGGGTGGGCCATGCCTGTGCCTATTATTATTTCCAAACACTGTAAAATATCTTTATAAAAAGCAAAGAGAAATACTCCCTCCGTCCCTAAATAGATGTCATTCTCGCTTCCCGAGAAATCCACGTTTTTAAACTGCCGGCAATTATTTTTTCAAAATATATAAATATTTATGCTAAGTAATTAGTATCATCGGAAAGATCTTTAAGTCTAGTTTTTTAACAAATTTATTTAAAAATATAAATGTTGCACATATTTTCTACAAGCATAGTCAAAGTTGAGAAAGTTTGACCGCACGCACCCCAAAACGACATCTAATAAGGGACGGAGGGAGTACACATCACGGATCAGGGAGGATTTGACTACCATCATATCTTTGTCATACCTGCAGTGCTGAGCCAAACTTCAGTTCCCTGGCACTGCTAACATGGGACAAGGGTCGTATTATATATTCATTTAGTTTCATCACTCACTGATGTTTATTTAGTTTCATTCATTCTGCTAAGATATCTTGATTTTGTTCATTCAGACAACAGCTCCGTGGGTGTGGTGGCGACTTGCACCGCCCTCCGTCTAACATGGTGCATGCGTCCCTCCATCTCGGGTGCGTCAACCAGAACACTAATTGGTTTTGAACCAGATACAGAGCGTCAGAGACGCAATTTGTCTCCGGTTTCTATACCAGCACGAGCCTGTTAGAATTCTTGTCAAGAGAGATAAGCTCACCCTTGAGGGTATCAAGGAGTTCTATGTCAAAGTGGGGAAGGCTTTCTTGTACATAAACTCTGCTCCTTCTTAATACAAAGATATGCACACTTGTGTGTATTCGTGAAAAAAAAGTGGAGAAGGCTTGATGGTCATGGTCTAGATATTAGGAGGCTTGATGATTACGCTGCTGGGCTACACTCTCTCTTGAAAGGAGATGCATGCTATTACCAGACCTGAAATATTCAATCGTGGTTTCGTTTTTTTTTTCATGTGCATCCCGAAAACTAGTAAGATATAAAATAACAGAATGTTTTGAGGCAGCTTTGGTGGGGTTATTGGGTTACTTCTCCTTTTGACTGGGCTTCTGTACTTTCGGTGGCATCCAATGTTTGGGTTCTGTAATCAGCCAGTCAACGAGAATGTCAAGTGCCGTGTTTTTTGTATCGCCAAAACATTTAATACACAAATTAATTAAAGCAGCGTGTAGTTTCGAATTGCTTGTAAATGTTCTGGGAATAAAAAAGAGCTTGGATGGTTTGGTCTGAATGTGTTTTGGCACTGCTCGCTCTCATGGGTTTGGAGTCATATTTATATAATAGATTATCATGTCTAGGAAATTGTACTCATGTTAATACACCACCAACCACCACCTCCCTTGAGGGTACGAGGCATTCCATACACACCTATATATTAGTGGCCTTCCATTTCGTTTGACAGCAGCAAAAGGTGGTCCTTAGAGGCTTAGACTGTGGAAAGAAAGAAAAAACTTTCTAGAGACCAATATAGAATGCACCCGTACGTCGTCTAGGAATAGGAAACATGAGGAAATGAACCGAAACCTCGTTGCAGAAGCCATCAGCATTCATCCGTTGAACTGCAACAGGAGTGTTAGCAATAGTAGACTGTTTGTGCGTCTAGCTGCCGCTATAGAAAGATGGAGCAAGCCCCTTAGACTGGGGAAAGAAGGAGCAATGATCCAAAGGCATACAATGCACTGGTACGGAGTACATGTACATAGAAATAGGAACAGGAGACATGATGAAATCTACCAAAAACTGGTTGTTGGAACAATCTGCATTGATGCGGTGAAGCGCAACAATCCTAGGAAGATTAGGGGTCTGTTCCATGCCTCGAGGAACAATTGGTTCTGGAATGTCCTTTAGATGGATGCCCCATTGTCTATACTCTGGAGGCAGGGGTCCATCGCAGCGATCACGTCCATTTGCCGACAGGTGGCCACTGTGAGGTTGTGTGCTCTTGGTATGAGGTCACGCAGCAACAAGCGATGGGATTTGTGTGCGGCAGACTGCACAGCGACAAGAGTCAAACAAGAATGTGTAGACATTGAACAGAGAATAGCTCAGTGTGCAAGCATGCCCGGGTCAGCGAGAACCTCTCTCAGCTGTCTCTTGGCATTGGACCAATGGGTTGGGTCGGGGTGGGTGGTAGTTACGACTCTTGAAATATGGGCAGGGGGCGTGTTCAACCCCATTAGCAGGTGGACACGTGGTTTGAATATTGGTCGATACAACCCATTCCTCTCCTTGTCTTCCAATCCCAAAATATATTGTCTGCTTGTGTCTTTGCCATGACTAGAGTATTTGGAAACATCAATCAACCTAGCTATTGTATCAGCATGTCACGATAGGCATGGTTCAACCATGGACCGAACCGGTATCGATCCATCGATCCATTTAGCATTGAATGGTGTTGTGGTTAATCCATTCAATGCTAAATGGATCGATGGATCGATACCGGTTCTGGCAAAAAAACAGAGGTTATCTCTTGAGGAAAGAACCTGTTCTGCAAAGTACATATACGGCATTGTTTGCACCAACCATTGAGGAGGAAATTACATCATCTGTTTAAGCCTACAAAATTTTAAGGACAGGCTACTACTTGCAAAATTTATACACAGTTTATTTCCACGGTCTGGTGGATTAATTACATGGGCGAAACCAATTTGGAGTTCTGTCGGATCCTCTGCCAGGGGTGAGAACAGCTCTCAATGATTGGTTTTGAGTCTAAGGTAGCAGTTGCTTGATTCTGGTAGATGTCGTCCACGTATGCTGTTCTTCAGCGGACACCAACTCTCTCATTTCAGGGGTTGCTTGGCACTGGTGCTGCCAACTAGAGAAAGCATATAGCTTATAGACTATTACTGCAGTGTAGCCCGTTGTCTCCGAGTTCTTCACCAGATGCATCAGGAGCTTTCATGACATTCTTCCCTGATGTTTCCCAACCCGAGTATTATTGTCTGCATGTCCGTGGTCCTTATCATTTGAGCCTAGTACAACAACTCTGGCAATACTGACTGACTTTTAGCACCCTCAGTGTGAAGGGAGTATATATATGGATCGATCATATTTTTTTACATATGTTTGTGGGAAAAATACTATCCGGCCTTCTTCACTATCTAGCACCCTAGCTCAGTGTCAAACCGTGGCCTTATAAATATATGGACTGATCTTTGACATATATGTGGACTGTTAAACTGAAGATAGATTCATCGGTTTCATTATTCACTATTGCTCGATCAGTTTCATTTATATGCAGGGTAGTTGAGGCTCCTTCAGAGGAGATTCCTGTTCTACCCTGATCGGATTCAATTCAATTCAACCGAAATGGTCAATGAGCATATTTTCCTATACCTGATCATGTGCCACATATATCAAGTCAAGTTGGGCTGAAAAACCAACCTTTTTTTTTGACCAAACACATTCTAACTACAGAAAGAGCAAAGAAATAGCATGTCACCTGACTCAACGTATCTACCTGGGTGGACGCAGACCAAGAACAGTATACCTCTGGATCCGTTCCAGCGGCCATGCATGACATCACAATTCAAGCGGGTGGTCTTTGACAAAGCAACAAAACTCTAATTTTTAACAAATGCCGTGTCAGGTTAGGGACTAAAAAGAACAACAAGTTTTCTATCTCTCTCAACTTGACACATGTACAGTTGCTGCAACACGGTAATAATACATGTGGGAGAGTGGTCTGTTTTCAACAACTGTACCTCTTATATTCATCCTTGATGTACCTTTTGGCAGGCTTCACGACCACCCGCTTTACCATATGATCGATTGGTTATTGTTATCAAGCTGCTTGAGGATATTTTTCCTCTACTTCTCCCTTATCTCATTGATTCGACTCATTTTACAATCTCTTGCTATGAGGTAGACGAAAGTCACTTATAAGCACTCACACAATTTCTCTCAAGTTTGACCACCACAAATAAAGCTGTTGTGTCACAATGCTTCTAATAAGATTGCTGCAAAAAATACATGGCTCTTTTGAACTGCTGGCCACACAAAGTTTTGTGGTCGTTCAGGTTGAATCCGAACAAGTTATCTGGATCAGATTGCTCCGAGTCCATGCAGAATCGTTGTACACAGCATCTTATTTGCACACCAGATGCATTGGATTGTTTTTTGTCCTTGTTGCTCTCTCAAGTGGCGTCTTTGGGCACCGCTTGGGTCTATAGATGGCTCACGACATGTCATGTCCGAGCTTACTTCCCATTTTCTGATGTTTCCCAACCCCAATATTGTTGTCTACATGTTTTTTGTTTCCATATGGCATTTACAAACATCAATGGACCTAGCTGTTGTATATAGTATCTAGCACGCGAGCTCATTGGCAAGGAACCTTATGGCTCTAATATAAGAGTTCAGTCTCTTATATAAATATAATTCAGGAGGATAGGACCAAGACACATATGGGTCTGGTACTGAGTTAATTGCAGTTGTAGATGGGGCACCTACCTCCCGTAAAGGCACAAGCATCTGAAACTGGTAGGACTATTATTCAGTTATATCTTTCACTCATAATCGGTTAAGGTCGTTAAATTCATTCATCAGGGCAGGTGAGCCTTTATTGAACAGGGTCTCATATGAATGAAATCCACATGCACCTCTTGATTTCGCTCTGGCCCAATTGGGGATTCAATGCAACTCAAGTTGATATATGCCAGCAAGCCAGCAAAACTGCACTCCTCAACACATAACGCACAATCATTACAAAGAGAAAAACAATAAACTGATATTTACAGGAGTGGTTTTCAACTTTATATATATTTCACTAATCCACAACATTGTCTCATTTGAATGAAATCCACGTGCACCTCGCTTGATCTCGCCCCTGCCAGGGATTCAACGAAACTCATGTCAATATTTTTCTTTGATAAGTCTTAGGGGGTGGGAGGGGGGATTATAATTAATTTGGCTCTTAGAAGCCTGGAGTTTAGAGTACAATCATTACATTTTACCTAGCTCCCAATGGCTTGCTATCGTAGTGGTAGCATCGCTAGAGGCACTCCCCAGAGGTCCTGGGTTCGATCCCCCTCGGGGGCGAATTTCAGCTCGGGGGTTAAAAAAATCCCCTCGCTCACCCCAGGTGCCAACGCACAAGTATGGTGATCGGCCCATCTCACGGGCAATGTCTCCATGTGTCTGGGTGGGGTGGGGGTTCAGGGATTTTCTCACCTGGTGAGAAGGCGACTTCTTCTCATTTAAAAGCTGCGGCGGCAGTCTTAACCGCGCCAGTCGAGTTTTTTTTTTACATTTTGCATAGCTGAAACTAAAATGGAACACCAAGCATCTCCGATTTTTCTGTCCTTCTTTGGCAGTCTAGCTTTCCAAAGTGGAGCCTGGGACTTGCATGCTGAAAGGGTCACAGTTAGTGTGATCCTATCCTCCCTAAAGACGGCGTTGTTTCTTCATTTCCAAATGTGCCAGCAGCATAGCATCAAGATGGTTTTGAAATGATTGCGAGGGATGTGAGCCGGGTTCGCAATTTTTCGCAGCTTCTAAATGGACCAATCCGGTTGTGTCGGAATTTGAACAGCTCAAATCCCAGAATTGACGTGCTGTGGTACATCCAAAAATGATATAAGCGGCGTCTCCTCCAATGCTTGGCATATGTCGCAAGTGGTGTTGTCATCTGCTCCTATCCAGATTAAATTGCTCGTGCACTGAATATGTCCTTGTGACAGCAGCGACGCGAAAGAAACAGACCCTTTGACGGCGCCTTTTTGGTGTTATTGGATCCCTATGCGTGGCCACACTTCTGTAGTTTAGATGGGGCATCTAAAGTTTAGGTGCTCTAGTCAGTCAGTCAGTCAACCAGTTACACTCGAATGCCTTGTTCTGTAACCCCAAAATGTTTAGTATAGACAACATGACTAAAGGAGCATGTATCCTTCTCTTTCATTTTGAAACTGCGTGTATATGTTCTGGAAATAAAAAAGCATCATCTACAAACATTTGACAAATGGTCGCAACCTAGCCTTGGCTGGTTTTCGTCTGAAAGCGTTTGCAGGTACCGCCTTATTTTCTTAATGTTTTGGCACTACTCACTCTCACGGGTTTTGAGTCATATAGTAGTTATATATAATATCGTGTGTAGTAATAATATATTCGAAATAGTACGCATGTCATAATTCACCACCAGACATGACATGCCTCGACGTACAAGGGCATTCCATATAGACACCTATATATTGTGGCGCTCCAATTCGTTTAACCAGGCAGCATACCCGGCCCTTGGATTGGGGAATATGAAGGAAAAATGATCCAAACGCCAATATACTTAGGAATAGGAAACATGAGGAAATCAACTGAAACCATGTTTTAGGAACAGTCTGCATAGCGGTACAGAAGTTCGTCCAAGAGCTAGTGGTCCTGGTACAACATTTACATGGCAGTGGTCTAGAGGCAGAGGTCCATCTCAGTGAAGGGGATGCTGTCCATAACGTCCATTTGCTGATAGACGTCCATCTCGATGAAGGCTACAACCTGCCAAGTTTGTATGGCCACCATCATCAGAAGTGCAGGAGGAGAGTGTTGCGTGAACTTTGCTGTATCATGGCCAGTCTGCGTGCTAGTAACATATCGTAGGCTAATCATGTATGAACTGAACAACATTAAGAATTACTAATCCTGATGTCGTCATATTCTTCTTGTCACCCCCGCGTCTTGTTTCATCCTCCTCCTCCCCTGTTACTGTTCACATAGCAAGCCGATTAGGCTCGGCGTGTTAGGAACAGGAAGTTAGAGGCGGCTGGCAAAACTGTCCCTAAAGAGCGTCACCAGCGTCCCCTAAAGAAGCGTTCTGGCATAGTGTTTCACAACTAGTGTCAAATGATGGCTGTGGCTGGGACAATCTTTCACATACTTGCAGTGCTGAGCCAAACTTTGAGTTCACTGCCATTATTGTTAACATGGAACAGGTCGTATTATATTCACTTAGTTCCATCTTTCACACGCACTGATTTTTATTAGTTTCATCCATTCAGGGTAGCAAGACAGGGGAAAAGCTTGCCTAAAGTTCATGCACCTCCTGATCTACCGAGACAGGATTCAAAGCAATTAGAATTTAGAAAGTGTGCTTTTGTCAATATTGATTGATCCAGGCTCCAGCTAGCACCACACCAAGCTGTAATGAAGGTGCATGTGCTATTGCGATGGGACATTATTGTTATCTTGACATGAAAATTAATGGAAGGTGGAAGATGCATGCACCTAGAACCCTATAAATTTGCCCTCTTGGATCAGACGAGGGATCTATAAAAATCTGGGAGAGTGCATGGGAGTGACATAGATTTACACATTGCCCAGAAAAAGAGAATTAGCACTTCAGCGAAGAACCAACTTTGCAACGTAACACATACTTATTGTTTGCACAAACGCCGAGGAGCGAATTCTTTCATCCGTATAAAGAAGATGGGAGTACCACACATGCATATATATCTTATTACCGATGCCTTCAAGACAAGAAGCAAAAGTGTCAAACCAATGAAACATGAGAGTACTATGAATATATATTACTTGTGTCTTCAGGGGCGAGAAGCAAAAGTGCAAAAACTAATGCACCATTCTTATCATGATATGAATACTGGTAAAAGTTATTGAATAAGGCCATCAAACAGATATGACTGTCATTTTGAGTACAGAACATTGAACGTACTGATTTCATATGTCATCTGCATGACTTCCACAAGTAAGAATGATTCATACATGATACTTCCTCTGTCCTGATTTATCGGCCATTGGGAGCCATGCATCAAGACCAAGGTAAGTCTATAAAATCAGTACACATGATTGCGACAGCTCTCTCTCTCTTTTGTTGTTCGCTCAATTTCCCAAGGACATGACGTCAAGCGGACGAAAACATGGGGATGGATTATCTGGTGACAACATAAGGCTGCATGCAGACCTGGAGGGTAGGTGTGGCAGCCATGTACTGGCACTAGAACGATAGTTAAATCGGGACATAGGGAGTAGTCTTGACATTGCGCCTAGGGTTGGTTAATGTAATCTTGTGATATTATATTCTTGATATAGTGGATCAAGATGTTCTTTTATAGCCATACTAGATCCAGATCAAGAACGTTCATGTTACACACACAAGACACATTCCAGTCTTCACCAAATGCTGAAGAGAGAAGCAAGAAGCCTAACCCAAGAGTACTAGTCCCAGAATGGCACAAGTATTTAAGAAGCCCAAGCCCGGTTGCATATGCAGAACTGCTGCCCAGTGCGGCTATAATGATATACGAGAGAGGCAAATTAGAACTTGGCCTCGTCTTGGTTTTTGGCAGAGTTCATAGGTGAGCTGATGCTCGAGATGGTCGTCGAACTACCTTGATCGACAGAGTTTGTAAACTCCATTACCAATTCTAAACCTGTACAGTGATAAACGTAGTAGTATTGTAACAGTTCACCTCTAATTTCTTCGGAATCATGTCTCATGATAAGGTACTTAGTGATTTCCCTTCTCTATCTTTCTTCGTTGAGAACAAACAAGACATAACTTCACAATATTCCTCAGATCCTATTGCCTGATGTCTCTCAACCCCAATATTTTGTAACCTATGGCTAACTACCACCCTCAACAAAGGTCAAAGAAAATATATATGGTCCTCTTTAGTTTCTACCAGCCGTTGTTGGCAAAAGTTGGGCCTCATTTATATATGGACCATATGGATCAAGGCAGATATAACTAGCTAGGGTGACCTTTGACATGTGTGGCCATTACTTTGGTAGTGCTGCGCCCAATATATAAGGACATTTTTAACAGGACACCTAACATGGGCAAAAAAAGCGATGCACTGATAGGAGTGTTTCTAGCTGTCTTTTGTTCACTGGCGTTCAGTTTCGTCCATTCAGGTCCTGAATTTCAGGACAGTTTAGGCTTTAGGCTGCAAAATTGGGTGTGCCCGTGTAATAAACCTCACTTGCACCGTCTCATGATGGTCTCGCCTGCCGGGATTCATAGCATGCGATCGACCAATGACAGGATTTCCACGTGCACCTTCTCATGTATAGACCCATGCTGCTCTGCTGTCACTGTGCCCATCTCAATTGGTTATAAGAGATGACGGCGGGTAGTATGCGTGCCTTCTGTCTGCCGTAATAATGTTTCATAACTCCGTAAATATCTTCTTTTTATGACCAATAGACTAGAAGCGGTTTTCTACTGTGTTTCAAAACCAATTTTCACCCTTTGTAAAATTCCTCTATGATATAGTACGGAGGTGCACATCCATCGCTGATGGATGACACTGTTAGCATTTAGTAAGTCATTAGGGCTTACAACTTTACCTAGCTACACTGTTGGTTGGAGTTTGAGCAAACTAATTTATCCGGCAAACTGTCAAATGCCATGTTATGTATCCTTCTATTTGGTTTTGAATCTGCGTGTATATGTTCTGGAAATAAAGACAAAAAAGCATCATCTACACACACATTTGACAAAAAGGACGGAACCTAGGCTAGGCTGGTTTTGGTCTGAATGCGTTTGCAAGTACCACCTTATTTTCTTAATGTTTTGGCACTACTCTCACTCTCATGGGTTTTGAGTCATATAGGTATATATAATTTTTTTTGTGTGTAGTAATACTTGGAAATAGTACGCATGTCATAATTCACCACCACCCATCACATATGCCTTGATGTACAAGGGCATTCCACAGACACCTATATATTTTGGCGCTCCAATCAGTTTAACAGGCAGCCCCGCCCTTAGACTAGGGAATGAAAGAAAAATGATCCAAAGGACAATATACAATACACTAGTACATGTACATAGGCATAGGAATAGGAAACATGAGGAAATAAACCGAAATCTGAGTGTGGAAATAATCCGCGTCGAGTATGTCAAACTCATCAAGGAGCTAGTCGTTCTGGTAAAGCATGTACATGCCCCGTGCAGTGGTCTGGAGGCAGAAGTTCATCTCAGCGAAGGGAATTGCTGTCCATGTGTTGGACTTGCGGAGATGGAGAAGTCCTTCGTGAGGTAGTCTGCTCGGAGTAGCAACAAGGCAGATCGAACGGCGTCTACAGCGGCATCGTCGTTAAAAGTTGGAGGAGGAGATCATTCCCCAGCGCATCATAGTACTCGATCGCCTCCTCGACCAGGCTACGTCCTGTGCTATCTAGTTGGCAATAGCTGCTATAGTCAGAATCATCATGTAAGAAATACTAAATCCTTCCCTTCGCCATTATTGCTGTTCACATAGCAGGTCACACAGCACCAAGGAAAGGGCTCGGCGTCTGGCAGACTGCACAGGTATGTGGGGATAGTGTGCTCCATGACGCAAGCCGTAGTGGCGTTCAACTCAAGGATCTCTTTGCCTGCCGGGATATGCAGGTCACGGTGGCATAGCTGGTGGGTCCTTCGGGTCCACTCTTGAACTTGCATTGCATGTGTAGATCAGCTTGGTTTACAGGCCGAGATCAGCGAGGACCTCCTTGAGCACAGCAGGACGATGCTAGCTTTGGCACTACTGGAGGCTGAGGCTCTACCGAGCGCTAAAAGCGCTCAGTGAAGGCCAAATAGCCCTCGGTGGAGCCACCACCGAGCGGTGCCCTCGGTACCAAACCCTCGGTGAAATTCTAAACGGGGAAAAGCTTTCACCCAGAGCTCCAACACGGCCCCTCGGTGTAATCCATGCCAAACTGCACCGAGGGCTCGCCCCCTCGCAAAACCTTGCGTAACGTCGACGGCGTTTGCCACCGTCGACGTCAAGTACACCGAGGGCCACCTCAACCACACCCTCGGTGGATTTTAATTTTTAAAAACTAAAAAACGTTATCTACCGAGGGCCACCTCAACCACACCCTCGGTGGATTTTAATTTTTAAAAACTAAAAAACGTTATCTACCGAGCGCCATGTCAGAAGGGCGGTCGGTACAATCAAAATTTTAAAAAACCTGGACACCAGATCTACCGAGGGCCAGGTCATCAATGCCGTCGGTGTAGTATGGTCGTTTCACCGAGGGGCGCGGACGCGCTCGGTGAAACGACCATATTACACCGAGCGCTTGTTCCACCGAGCGCTTCCATCGGTGTACCTGGGAACATGGGGTTATCTGGCCCCCATCTCCAAGATTCACCGAGCACTGCCTTCGGTATAGGGTCCTGTACCGAGTGTCCCACTCGGTGCAGTGACCATGTTTTTGTTTTTTTATTCCTGTTTTTCCTGTCCACCTTTACAAAAGAGACATACAGATCACATATCACATATATTTGACATCCATGCACTGATACAACTCATTCAGCACATATATATCACATGTAGCTCAAATATTCATCACAAGTCATCTAGTTTAGTTCCACAAGTCATCTAGTTTGGTCACCACAAGTTCCACACCAAGCTTAACCAAAAGTACCACAAGTTCCAAACCAAGTTTCACAAGTTCCAACCAAGTACCACAAGTGCACGACTAGGGGGCTGTTTGACAAGTTCCAACCAAGTTCCAAACCAAGTATCACAAGCTCATGGAAGAGGGGGAGGGGGCTGTTGTTGCACGCCCGGCGAAGGAGTCGGCGAAGGAGACCCTTGATCATCATTCCCAGGAGGCGGCGCGTGGTTCGAACCCATCGATGCCGGCTGCACAAAGTAGAATATGCGACATGTGTTAGACGTGAACCCAGGACATCCACTAATATATGGACTTATTGACAGCACAAGCATACTCACAGGAGTAGGTTGAGGCGGAGCAAACGCCGCTAGCAGGGTATCGGGCAGCGGAGCCCCCGAGGTCTGGAGGTAGTTCATGAGCTCTGCTAGCTGCTTCGCAGGTTTCTGTTGGGTCCGTAACGCTGCCTCCGCCGCTGCCGCTGTCGCTCTGACTCATCTAGCCGGACCTACAGTATGACAATCCATGAGAGGTGATGCAAACATATATATTGTGAGTAAAGAAATCTGTTTGATAGAGGAATAACCTGGAGTTCCTGGAGACGCGACTGTGCAACACTAGGACGCGGGAGTACAGGCAGGCTACTGATCGTGCTCTCGGATCGGATGCGTGAGAGACTTAGCTGGGAGCTGTCGATGCAGCCGTCGGCAATCCACAACCGTCCGTGCTTCTTACCTCCTCCCACCGTCATCACGATCTCAGGATCGATGTCCTGACTGAACGGATCAAAGTCTGGCCCATAGCGCTGCTTTCCCGCGTCCGTGTAGGCCTTGACCTTTTGGTGCGGTGGCGGTGGCACGGCAAAGCAGTCCAGGCAGTCCCGCAACACGGAGGAAGAAGATCGGGGACGCTCAGGTACTCCGGCTCGACTCGTACGCACTCTCTCTGCAGAAGAAACATAGGGTTTAGTTCAAAATTTTGGCAGAACCTCCCACATGCGGTGAGGTTTACAAACCTGCAATAACACGTGCGGCACGAAGGCCGACAACCACATATGCATATACATTCATACCCACATATCAATGCCGAGTCTATTACTACCACACATACCACTTTAGTTGTTTAGGGGCGTTACCTTTGCCTTCACCGACGGCGAGGATGGTCGAGGGGGCGCGCCCCTGCAGAGCACGGCCAGGCAGGGGGTGGTCGCGGGAGGTCGCGGTCGGGAGGCCAAGGCCACTCCTCTCCTTCCCCTTCCCTTCCTCTTCCCCTCCTCTTCCTCTTCCCCCCTCCTCGGTGGCCCCTCCTCCTTCTGTTCCCCTCCCCTCTTGCTCGGCCCGGATGGGAGCGTGGGGCGGCGACGAGGCGCGGCGGCGGATGGACAGCGAGGGAGGAGGTGACTTGGCGCACGCAGCGGCGAGGGCGACGGGCGGCGTGGCGTGGTGGCGCAGCGGCGACCCTGGCAGCGCGAGCGGCGAAATGGAAGGCGGGGGAGGAGGTAATGCGCCCGGCGACAAATGGAAACTTCTTGGCGCGGCCGGTCGGACGGCGGCGCGCCGTTGGCGGCCTAAGCGCGCGCCGCCAGCGCGGGCGAGGCGAGGAGGACTTCCGGGGAAGCGCGCGGCCCGGATGAACGGCGAGGGAGGTAAGCGTGGCGCGGGCCGGGACGGCGAGGACGGAGGCGGGCGCGGGCGAAGCGGACGGCGAGGACGGAGGCGGGGGCGAAGGGACGGACGGACGGGCGAGGGACGGAGGTGGGGGCGCGGGGCGGACGGACGGCGAGGACGGCGGCGGCGGCGAGGATTCCGGTGTGTGTGCGTGTGTGTGGGTGAGAGAGTGAGTGTGGAGAGAGTGAGTGTGAGAGGAGTGGGCGGCGGGCTGTCGGGAGGGAATGGATAAGGCCCGTTAGGGTTTAGGGGTTAGGGCCTTTACCGAGGGCCCGTTTCCACACCAGAAAATTGAATTTTCAAATTTTTCAAACCAAACTTAACATTTCATTCAAAAATTTGAATTCGAAGGGACACAGCCCCCCACCCAGCCGGGAGTTCACCGAGAGCACATGAAACCCTCGGTAGACTTAGGTAGTTTCACCGAGGGCCTTCTGGCAGGACCCTAGGTAAAAGATTTCTACCGAGCGCCAGATCATTGTCGCTCGGTGAAATAAGCTTTTTTTTTTTGGAATTTTGGATCCATTTTTTTTGTGGGGTTCATACAATGTCTCATAGGTGATGTTGAAGTTTCAGAATTTTTCAAAACTATTTACTATATATTTTGATTTTATTCCTTTTAATTGAATTTTCTTGAATAAGTTAGATTTGAGGCGGAAGTCATACGAGTAGTAGAGTGCAGGCATGAGCCAAAAAATGGGATTCATAATCGTGAGTGCAATGTAAGGCCTCGTGCGAGGGGATAGACCCAAAACCCTGAACAAATTGTTCGAGGGAAACATGACCATTCACTTGCGGGTGATTAGTTTTTTTAATCATAGAAAATGCAAACGAAGTTGAAAAATCCCGAAACTTGTTCGGTTGTTGTTGCATCATGTGCCTAGACATGAGAAAAAAAATTTGGTAAGGTTTCATCGGCGCTAACTGAAATCATGCTTGAAAACCGGGACATATATCACATGTGATACTATCACATGTGATATATGTCCGGGTTTCAAGCATGATTTCAACGTCGTCATGAAACCTTACCAAATTTTTATCACATGTGATATATGTCCTGGGTTTCAAGCATGATTTCAGTCGCGCCGATGAAACCTTACCAATTTTTTTTTCTCATGTCTAGGCACATGATGCAACAACAACTGAACAAGTTTCAGGATTTTTCAACTTCGTTTGCATTTTCTATGATTAAAAACTAATCACCCGCAAGTGAATGGTCATGTTTCCCGAACAATTTGTTCAGTGGTTTTGGGTCTATCCTACACGAGGCCTTACATTGCACTCACGATTATGAATCCCATTTTTGGCTCATGCCTGCACTCTACTCGTATGACTTCTAGCTCAAATCGATTTATTCAAGAAAATTCAATTAAAAGGAATAAAATCAAAATATATAGTAAATAGTTTTGAAAAATTCTGAAACTTCAACATCACCTATGAGACATTGTATGAACCCCACAAAAAAATGGATCCAAAATTCAAAAAAAAAAGCTTATTTCACCGGCGACAATGATCCGGGCGCCCGTAGAAATATTTTACCTAGGGTCTCTGTAAGGCCCCGTGAAACTACCTAAGTCTACCGAGGGTCTAACGCACGCCCTCGGTAGCGTTGGACGGCATCGGCCGCGTGGGATGTTGCGGGACGCCGAGGGGCGTTAACAACACCGGGGGCTTAGGTTTGCGCGGAGGGATAGCTCGGTGACTTTGCATTGTACCGAGCGTCTCTTGTTTTCGAGGGATCGCCTCGATGAACACGACCCTACCGAGAGCCGGTGGTCACCGGCGATGGGCTCTCGGTGGAGGTGTCACCACCGAGGGTTTTATTCCACCGGCCGAAGCTCTCGGTATTATCAGATATGTACCGAGCGCTTGGTTGGGGGCTCTCGGTACACGCCCGGCGCTCGGTGGAGGCTGACTGCGGGCGGTAGTGTGGGGAACATCTTGATTTGAACAACGTCTAATGGATGAAGATGAATGGGGTACCTAGTAGGCAGTTTTAGATCACTTAATTAGTAGATGATTTGAATTTCACCTACCGTTCCTTAAATTCTTAGCTTAGTTAAATGAGTTTTTCCTAAATTGAATTGTTTCTCCAAGAGTTTAAATGATACAATTTCTTCAAAACACTGAGGACTATTGCCTACCACGAAGCACATGGCCTTTATTTGCCTAGCATTATTTATAAACACTGTAAAATATCTTTAAACTTGCAAAGAAAAAAATATGCATCCTCTCATAATTGTCAATCTACTGTTGAATAGGAATTAGCTAGTCTAGTCGAAAAAGTTTTTCGGTCAATTCAATATAACCCCAGAGAAACAACTTGCTAGTAACACTTATTATTAAGTGTGTATGGAATGGACTAGG